>CAOKZL010000642.1:600000-834334 GCA_948472985.1 Iguana delicatissima | reverse complement strand
TGGAACATCTACATTTTATCCCTATTGGGGAAAAAAATAGCTGTGAGAGGGGTGATGATACTGAGACCAAATTCATAAGCTTCCTGTGGCTGCTGGGGGAAAAAAAATCTAATTGTGTTTTTCCTCTCCATGTCTACTTTGACCTTCAGTTCACAATTTGGTACGAGAAGAAAAACGTTTTTAAAAGATAGCAAAACAATGGTGTGTACCATAAATAGTGCTGATGGATGTTCTTTCTAGGATATTTTTGCAAAACATCATTTTCAGCTAGCTAGAGAAATAATAAAGCCTTTCTTCTGAATTGCAATCACTGCTTATTACTTAAGCCCAAGGACAACTAGTATTGTATCAACAGTAATGCAGATTTTGTGCATATATTATGGAATGCATTATCTTCTAAGTGTGCATAAATTAGCATTAATAGTTAATTTAATGGAAAACAAAAGGTGGATCCATTTATAATGCTAGCCCAACATTAACCATACATTTCATTTAAATTGCATTTGTGTTGAGTTTGCTCTATTTTTGGCTTCCTACTGAAATACATCTTAATATCACTCACCAAAAGAACTTAGGGGATGGCACTCTTAAAATTTAATGATAACAGTTTCAGAATTCAATTTTTAACACATTGCCAAGTGAAACTGCAACCACTACATGAGTGAAAACACCAGAGACTCATCCTGTTTTGAGTTGCCCACAGTCCTGCTTCATCTTCAGAAACCAACAACAACATTTATTTCTATTGGTTTGTAACATTCATGCTACTGGGTATGTCTTTTTTTTCCTTTTGAGAAGAGAAACTTGAAGAGAGAGATTTAATGGAAATAGGTAGCGAGAGCAATAGTTAGCTGTCTTGACAGTCATCATAAGAATTGGCCTATTGTGTCCTACACAGAGTTGCTAGGCCAGTTCTCACATAAATGGACTGATTTGTATATCTTGGACTAATCCTTAAGATCTGACATTTCTCTGAAGTTTGTGACGCAGCTATTGGCACAGGAAAGTACCAAACTGCATATTTTAGGATGAAATAAACTTAGAAGTTCTCGCTAGTAAAAGAACTTTTATGACACTATGTGGAAAATCCTTGGGGAATGCAAACAGATTGGTAGAGATGAAGAAAGTGCAAGCAGGTATAAAAACTTTAGGTTGGGCAGGAAGAAACTACATTAGTACACTGGGTTGGGGATTGCAGGGTATTGTAGTCCAAAAAGTAACTTTTCCTTTTACCATGCCATACACCCTCACTCCATGATATAATTAACAAATATTAAAATATAAGTCATACACATCATTTGCTGTGCCAGACAGCCATTAATACCACTCCCCAAGGGCAGAATCTGGGCATTTAGACCTTGGGTCTGAGTGAGACAACTTGTAGTATGCTGGACATAGGCCATCATTCTGGTGCTCCAATTCCCATTCTTGTGCTACTTTCAGACCCTTAGTCTGAGCCGCATCACTTCATCCTTCTCTGCAAGATAGATAAATATAGCCCACTTCACCCCAACTTCATGCCACCCAATTTTTCCTTCCCTTCCTTCAGTTAGTCTTGTGTGATTGTGAGGTTGCTTGACTTGCATGTGTTTTGATTTCCCCCAATAAAATATTCGTTCAATCTCTAACTTGTGTCCCTGAATTAGTACTGGTACATATAGGTGGAAGTTCCTGTAAGGTAATCCTGCTCTTGCAGGCCTCCATTTGAGATAACAATTCCCCTCTGTTTCAGAAGGCACTGGCACCATGAGTGGACCTCTGAGCTTTCAGGGTAGTATTCATACTCTGTTAGTGCCTGGGCAAAAATTAAACTCATACTCACTGAAACCCAAGAGAGAAAGGCCATTTCCACACTAGACAGTTATAGTGCTATCATTCCACTTTCAACATGCTGTGGAATCCTGGGGTTTGCAGTTTAGAGAGGCCTCAAAGGCCCTCCCTAAACTGCAAACTCCAGGATTCCACTGGATGTGAAAGTGGAATGATAACACTATAACAGTCTAGTGCAGAAATGGCCAAATATAAGCTTATCGTTAATACTTCTGGTGAAACCGTTTGGACTTTGCTTGAGCCATATTATGCCCATTATACATTTAAAGGATAGCTGTCCTTCTAAAAGGCATGATCCTACTTGCTCTGTCATTCCAATCCCCTTGTTATTCAGTGTATGAAGAGTCCTACAAGTAAAATCCTATAATCTATTAAGAATTAGTGAGAATCCAGTCTCAGTGCAGCTAATGAGTGTAAGAAATGTTAGAGCAGCTAGAGGTTAATAAGCAGAACAGACTTTTCTAATTATGAAGTAAAATTTCTAGCTGAGTGAAGGGTGAATAATCAGAGAATTAATTACAAGCATTAATAATAATAATTATACTAGATAATGACATTTAAAATGTTGGAGGTAATGAATTTAATATTGGTCCTGTTGTGAAAATACTCATCTCTTCCAGAGTTGTCATTTTAGGGGCAGTATCATAGCCTAGAGTTCCCTCAGCCTTTACGGAACTCACAACATTCCAATAAAGAAATAAAGATTTAAAAAGCCAAAAATTACTTTAGTTCATCTTCAGGGGTATCCAAGTTCACAAGGGTGAATGGGTGAATTGTTAGAGCCAGAAAGTACAATTGTCATGTCGCTAAGCTAAGCTGAGCTAAACGTCCTGCCACTAACATATAAGTTGTTGAATGTGCATTCTTTGCTAACTGTTACTTTGTGGTTACCTTTGTATTTACCACTGAAAAATGGGTTATTTTTTATCCAAGCTTAAGTACTGCTAATTGCTGCTTCATTGTAATTCAACAGCTGCCTTTCACTATGGTATATTTCAGGTTAGGGAAAACAGGGAAACCAAAAGTAAAGATGCTTTGAGAACATTGCTATGTGGAGACAACCAGAGTGAAATATGCCAGGGGGGTTCACCTTGGCCAAGGGCGTACAAACGAGTGGCAAGTACAGGCCTGAGAAAGAAAAGAAGAGATAGCCACATGAAGTGATTTATGACTTTAACCAATTAGTGCTTTGCACACTTAAACATGTGTTGCAGAGCTTTCCAGACTGTGTGTAGTGACACATTAGTGTGTTGACCGCAGTGTGTAGGTGTGCCACACAAACATAACATGTGGAGGGGCTGCCTCTCCCACCACCGCAGTGAGCCAGGCCCAGGTAGAGTGGCTGTCTCTGCTGCCGTCCTGGGCCGAGGAAGACCCCGGCAAGGGCAGCAGTGGTGGTGGGGGCAGACTTGGGTGAAAGGCAGCCTCTTCCTCTGTTGCCTGGAGCTGAGGAAGACCCTGAGAAGGATGGCAACAGTGGGTCTGGCCCAGTGGAGGGGCTGCCTCTCCCACTGCTACTGCTGCCACTCCAGGCCAAGGAACATCCCACCAAGAGTGGTGGTGGCAGGGATGGACCAGCCTCAGGTGGAAGGGCTGCCTCTACTTACTGAATTACTTACTGAATCACTGTGTCATGAAACGATGCATGTCTAAAAAGTGTGTCACCAACATAAACAGTTTGGAAAGCTTTGATGTATTGATAGCCTATATAAGTTGTATATTGTATGTAACATCCAGTTTTGGCAACTTCTGTGGCAGTGTGCTGTTTTGCTCATGATATCCATAAACAATAAACTTCTGTCTACCGTAGAATGAGTTCTGTGGAGTGTGGGTTATCCAGTACATGACAGTAATTCTGGTGTGACTGGAATGCGGAGGCATATGTAACGTGGGGCAGTAGGGCACATGCCTCAGGTGCCAATGCCAGTGAAGTGCAAAAAAGCTGTGTATGCAGGGGTGGGGGTAGGGGCAAGAAGGTAGAGGTGCAACTGCCATGCTTGTCCTAGGTGCTGGTTACACTAGATACGCCACTGCTGATCTGATTCTGTAATGTAATCCAAAAATTATCAGCATTCACAAAAATATTTAAGAGAATCCTTGAGAATTAAGGAAGCAGGCAAGCATCTGAAATTAACCTTATGCATTACCATACCTTCCAACTTCCTGATTTGGCAATGTCAGTCTGGAATCATCTTTTGTTCTTCTTTTTCAGCTTTCTTTAAAATGTCCCATTTCTCTTTCTTCTTCATCCTTTCCCTGTTTGTCCTCAAATTCCTTCAGTTGCTGCAAACTGAGTTCAAAGTACAAAAGTAATTTGCACTCCATTAACTCAAGTGGGACAAGCGGAAAGGAGAGAAGGGAGTGGAATTTTGCCCTCCCTAGTAGGAACAGGCAAGAGCAAACTGCTTGAGTCTCCCCTAGCTTGTGGGTTCTCCTCATTAATAATTTTTGCCATCTTGATCACACTAATGTTGCTTGGCCACATGCAACCTGGTTTTCATCTGTGAAATGTTAGAAGGTATGCAATAGCCCTTTCAACAGAATTCTAGATTTTTTCCATTGTATCTGCTGCCCCCTTGCACCTATTCATAAAGCGGCCCTGCCTTTCACCTTAGTTCACCACTTTATGACAAAACAGAAGAATCCCATGTTTAAAACAGCCAACTTAGAGCAACTTTTATCTCTAATCTCTATTGTATAAAGGAATCATATTTGGATCAAGTTCCAGACACAGAGATTGGTATCCAGGAAACTATAAACTGTGTGCTTTGGGCATGAAAGATATTTAACGAGAAAGACTGCACCTTTTCCATTTGTTGTAATTGCTGTTGAAGGGAGAAAAAATAACTTTAAAGGAACATTCTGAGTCTTGTCAGGGAATGTTCACAGTGTGCCTGTTCCTTGGGTACATCCAAAGATAATATGAGGGCGGGAAAAACAATGCTCATAAAACAAAAACGTTATTACAGAGAAGTGATTGCATCACATTAGAGCCTTATCACACCAAGGTGTCATGTCACCAGAGCAATGTATTATTCCTGGTTTGGGATCAGTCCTATCACGTATCATCACTCACTGACTGCCATTGTGTTGCAATCTGATTGAAATGTGCCTTTTTCACACTGTAAATAATCCATTAATGATGCCCTTTCCTGTAAAAATCCAGTTAGGTGTGGGAGCATAAATTCGTCATAGCACTTTCTCCTGTACCTGGGTGTGATGTGGGTGTCCCCACATTGTCATTTCCTCAGAATATTACTGCAGAAGTACCATGTAAAAATTAAAAGCAACAAACATGGACCAATCGTGAGGCATGGTGTGGGGGAAAAACTCAGCAGTGATGCTATGATGCAGAAGAAAAAACAGCATGAGTAACTGCTAATGTTGAAAGAGTGTGATAGAGAGCATTGATAACCTGGCACCATCATGGGAATAGCTATAGTGGGGTTTCAATGGGACAACACAGGATTAAGGTATGGTGTGATAAGGCCTTTAGTCATTCACAAAGGTACAGGTGCATATGGGTGATTTCTAAGAAAATAAAAGCTGGATGTGAAAAGTTCAGCAGAGAAAAATAGATTAAATCCAAAAGCATGTCTAGGAGTTTTTCACGTAAAACCACAAAATATGGAATAGAAGAAACCTGTTGTTGATTAGTATGTAGAGCCAAGCTGGTTTGCTTTTATATAGCAATTATTTCTTCACAAAGAAACATTTAATGTACTACATGTACAGATTAAAATCCCAACTTGGAAAAACTACCTTTTTGGATGACCATTCCCAGAAACCCCAAGCCAGCATGGCAACTGCCAGCCAAATGATGTAGAAAAAAATTCCTGATTTTTATTTCAATGTATGTCCTTTCTTGATATTTTCAGCTCAACATTTTTATTTTCTTACATATTACCCACGCTTAGCTGTACCTCTGCAAGGTGATGTAATCACATTGGATGTATTGCTACACTGAGAAACAAGCTATATGTGTATTGCTTCTCCCATACTCAAGTTAATTTTGAAGGTATCCAAACAATAGACATTTAAATCTTTCTAAAACTCTTCTCCCATCCCATCCCACCCCATGCACACAGTTCTATCAATGACAACTCTACTGAAAAATATAATCTTGCAAGTGGAAACAAGAACAACTGAAATTTGCAATGTTTGGCACAATTTTTCACTATTCACATAAAACTGTATTCTACAAGATGGTGCAAATGTAGGGACATAAGCTATTCTCTCTGTTGGGGCTGGTGGAAGCAAATAGAGCAGATTACTGGTTCCTTACCATTTCTGGTAACTTCTGGCTAATACTTTAAAGGATTGGGGGGCAGAGGTAATTCAGTCCATTGGCTTTTTATCAAGATCACCCTGGCCACCAATCTAGATGTTTCTCTATGCTATATCACTGTCCAAGACCTGACTACTCTTCTTAGTGTTGACTTTCTCCATAGTTATTCTTTTGTGAGGACTATGATAGCCATGATTTGGTTAATACTGTGAGATACCAAGGTGGGACACAGTTTGATAGTGCCACTCAGAGGAAGTGGCCAGGAAAGGATGTTCTCTGTACAAGCTTTCCATAGCAGATGTGGCTCCATGATGCTGGGCTGATGAGTTGTAGAAACATTGTCAACATCATAGCCAAGCAAGTTAGTACCTATAAGGTTTACTTTGTGTCCAGTAGACCTTGCTAGATAGTTTATGCTTAAGCTGGAAGCTCAAGGATATAGAAGAAGATGAGAACAGACTGAGGGAGTAAACCTGTCATGGGCTTCCAGGACTTAGACTCAAGAATCTGAGGCAGCAGAACCTGCTCTGAGCCCTGCCACAGAGAATGCTACAGCAGAACCTGCAGAGCAGACAGTACGACCACCTGCCCCAGGGACAGAAGTGTCAGCCTCAGAAGGGAGCCTTGCTCATTCTGACACAGAGAATGATCTATCCATACCTGCCCAGCATAGACACCAAAAGAGTCTCCTGCATCACTTCCAGTGAATTTATGTCAAGCACCAATTAATCAGGCACCAGCTGCACTGACCTTGGAACCTATAAAAACTAAGCCTTTCCCCTCTAGCTTTTGTCAGCAATCAAGTGACCATTTCTCCTATGCACACTTCTGTTTGCTTCCCTTGCCTGTTATTCTGCAGTTTTGACTTGTGTTTATATTGCCTGCCATTGATTTATGGACATTGCTGAGATGGTTATTTGTTTCTCATTTGTAAGGTGGTTTTCTTCCTAAAGTAAACTGACTAATTGCTTAACTACCTGAGCTTCTTGACCTGTATTATCAGCTTCTCCTGGCTGCCAACCCAGACCAAGCGTGGACAAAACCTTCCTGTTAGTAATTTGTTTGTACAATTCTCATAACTGTATTAGTATGAGAAATGCATCATTTCTGAGCGGTTCAGTTTCCTTTGTTTGGTTCTTCCCTATATAACCACAGGCATCCATCTTCCAGTTGCCTTGACTTTCAGGTGAAGAAGTTCACCCCCACCTGAGAACTTGTTAACCAGCCACGGAGCTCTGTAATGTTTCCCCTAGGAAAATCGGGCTCAATACTGTGAATTTAGGGACTCAGTTCTACCACTTGCCATGACCCGAATGCAGAGTTCATTGGCTAACGGGCTGTGATGCTTTTCATGTGCTAAAGACCACCCACTGCATCAGTTTTTCCACCAATGAAGTATATCCACTAGCAGTAATGTTCGTCCCTTTTTGGTTTCAAAGTCCTCAAGGAGGTCTGGAACTGTGGACAGTTCTAGTTGAGAAGACTAACTTCATGCAGTGTTGTCTATTTCCACACTTAGATATATAACCTTACCCATTATAAGAATAAATCTTATTTTCTAGTTTTCTAGTTTTGCTACTGTGTAATAGTAATGGAATAATTGAAGTGTATAAAGCATCTATGTAGAAGAAGTCAATTGTAACAAATGTAGACTATTTAATGAATCCAATATTGGTGATGTGGGGCCTCCAGTTTCAGAATGTTTAAGATGTGTTGTGATATCTTTTCTCCTCATCCTCATTCAGTGTTTCTGGATGCTTAATTCTTTTTTAAAAAAGAAAGCTGTAAAGTTATGTTTTCCTATTTTTAGCTGCACGAGCAAATGGTAGGATATTTCCATGAAGGGTTTCATTAAAATGTTATTTTCTTCTCCTCTGTGATGATTTCTTTTCTGAATGACTCCATTTCAGTCTGGGCTTTGCAATTTGCAGGAGCCTTTATTTATTTTTCACTTTTGCAAACAAACAATTACATTTTCGAGAGCCCTTAAAAATGTTATCCTCTATATAAATGAGTTGCACTTTGCCTCTTGGCTGATCAAGAGTGTCACCTAATTAAACAACTTTGTGTCACTGCCATAGGCTTGGAAGGAAATGGAATGAAATAAGTAAATATAAGCAAACAATCTTATTTCCATAAACCCTAGGACACAGTCAACTTCTGTGCATTTTATATTTTCTCCTTTTTCAAATATGTTTACAGCTTGCTCAAGAAGCTCTCTGTTTATGGCAGATTCCATATATTGCTTTATCAAAAATGGGATCACTCTTGTGAATCATTCAGTGCCTGGCCACAGAAGAACTTTAATATGTCTGTCGACAAGGTTGGGACGGCAAGACAGCAGAGTGATGCTCCACAAAGAAATTCTTATTTGGTATAAATTGCCATTGTACCTTTTAGCAATTTTCCAGGAATTCCTCTAAAAGGGCTGAAAAACAGCTTTTTCAGGATCAACACTGACTTAAATGTTTGGGACACAGATTTATTTTTTTAAAAAATCACAGTTACATCATCATCAACATCATCATCATCATCATCATCATCATCATATCATCATCAACAACAACACTCTATTTTTTTCCTGGTAGGGACTCAAAGCAGCTTACAATATTTTTTTTTTCAACACAGTTAAAAATCATGGAATACAAAAGTTAAAATAAAAGTTAAGGAAATTTCAGTGCTGATTTAGACATTAAATCTGGGATTTTATTGCTCTTTCTTCCCCCGCCCCATTTTTTAAAATTGCAGTTCAGGGTACCTCGGCCTTCTCCCTTCTGCTGTAAATATTGGAACAACAGTGATAACATGAGCACTTCATGACCAGCCAAATATATACAGGGGTCCCCATGAGTGTGGTCACGTGGAAAGAATTTTATGCTTTCATACTCTGAATTATTGGAATAGGGTGCTCTCCAAACCCTATCTATCCAAGTGCAACTGACAAAATGACATGAAATCAATACTTGTTCTTAACTACACTGCAATATAAGGTTTTTATAATTATACTTTGCCTTCAGTGCCTCAGGTCTGGACTAATTGCAAGCCATCATCCTCAAACTGGATGAGGCCACAGTACTGCAGGAATCATGGGTCAATCTAGTTATACTTTTATTAATCTGTAGCCCATCTTTCTCCAAGAATGGGAAAGCAAATAGAATAAAAATGTAAGAATATGCCAGTGTAAGAAAATAGAGAACCTAGCTAGCTGAAAGCCCCCTCTGTAGCAGATAATGTTTGTTGCCAAAGATCTCCGTGTTTTGTTTTGTTTTTTAAAAAAGTTCTTTGCCTACCAGCAGAAAGAAAGAAACTAGCCTACTCTCCTATGGTTTGAGGTTCAAGTAAACTTTACCTCAAATGTTTTCCTGATCTAGATTGTCCTAGCCCTGCATACACACACACACACACACAATAGCAATAGCATGTGCATTTCTATACCACTTATCAGCTAAGTGCTCTCTAAGTGGTTTACAATGTGTTAGTTAATTGCCCCCAACAAGCTGAGTATTTATTTTACCAACCTGTGGAAGGATGGAAGGCTGAGTCAACCTGGAGTCCAGCAGGATCGAATTCACAACCCTGTGGCTGCAGTACTGGCATTAAACCACTGCGCCACCAGGGCACACACACACACACACACACACACGCAGACATGAAAACATGAAAAGGTATACTAGTGGCCATATCCAAACAGGAAACTGAGTGCATCCCTTTGAGGTGAGGCACCACCCTCCAGCTCGTACCATGGGCTACTCCTGGAGATACTTGTACTGTTTCTTTATCAGGACAAAACTGTAGAAGATGTTTACACTGAGATAATACCTTGGGGTCAGGAAGTAAGAAGTCATCTCATACAGACTCAGACTGTTTGTCCATCTAGCCCAGTATTCCCCAATGAGATTAGCGTTTACTCCCTCCCCCAGTTTGGACATCCTATACCCATTTGGAGATAATGAAAGATCCCACCATGGATCAATCCCATCTCATCTTGTTACCACGCTGTGCACCCCAACTCCATGAAAAAATTGGTAATGAAGATTTTTTAATAACCATAGAAAATATAAATCACACACAGTTATGGCTGAAAAGCCATGCTGGCAAAGAGGACTGGCTGAACATGTGCAGAAGCGGGTCAAATGGGACTTCAGGGCATGGCCAGGTTGTATCAGTCAGGAAGCTCTAGTGCTGATGAGTTTGTGATAATCCCCTCAACAACTCAAACTTCAAACACAACAGCACACAAAGTTGTCTCAATAGAGCAACCAATGGTCATCAATCTGTTTCCACTTCCTGCCAAAATTCTCCTTTGTTTCCACAACTGTCCAGACATTAAGCAGCTATCATGACTCCCATCAATGTTTTACCACCTAATGCTAAGACCGTTAGCTCATTCTGGACTCCATTGTTTGCTCTGCCAGACAGCCTTAAATACCTTCCCTTTCAGAGTAGAAAATGGACATTTAAACCCTGGCTCTGAGCCTGGCAACTCATAGGCCCTTTCTGCACCTTACCTTTTTCCAGTGCTGGGGTGTGAGGATCGTGCAAGCAGCCTCCGGCGAGAGGCTCTTGCATCCCTGCTGCTTCAGCTCTGAATGAGCTGCCTGCTTGCGCGAGAGCCCTGCCTCTTCCTTCCACAGTGCAGCCTGGGAGTTTCCTAGGCTGTGCTGGGGTAGGAAGCACAACCAGCGCAGCTCCGGGGGATCCGAGCCTCAGGAGCAATGTACGATTGCACATCATCTTCAGCTTCCAGCTGAAAATGAAAAGGTGCGTGATTGACACCTGCCGGCCCCTGGAGCATTGTGCGATTGTGAGTGTGTCATGCAGAACGGTCCTCACAGTCGTGCAACGCTCCAGGCACCCTTTCGCATGGCAAATGCCATGTGGAAAGGGCCAGTATATTGGATGTAATACACTGGACATAGGCCTGATGCTCAGATTCTCACTCTTGTGCTACTTTGAACCCCTAGTCCAGTGGTTCTCAACCTGTGGGTCCCCAGATGTTTGTGGACTTCAGCTCCCAGAAGCCCCAGCCACTATGGTCAATGCTCAGGGCTTCTGGGAGCTGAAGTCCATGAACATCTGGGGACCCACAGGTTGAGAACCACTGCCCTAGTCTGAGCCACATCACTTTTTCTCTTCTCTTTAGGATAGGTAAATATTGCCCACTTTGCCCCCAAATTCTTGCTATCCATTTTTTCCCTCCTTTTCTTTGGTTAGCCTCGTTTAGTTGTAAGACTGCTTAAATCTTGTGTGCGATCGTGCTATTCCCAGTAAAACATTCTTTTAATCTCCAATTGGTACCCCTGCCTTAGTACCAGTATACCTAAGTGGAAAGATCCTGTAAAGTTATCCCCTCCGTCAGACCTCCATTTTTGAGCTATAATTCTGACTGTTCCATGGAGGCATGGGGATCATGGGTAGGCCCCAGAGTCACCCACTTTTTGGGCTAACAGTCTGGCCCGCCGCAGTACTTCTATATAGAGATGTTGGAGATGTGCAGCACTATTTGTTTTGATCAATTAATGTATGAGCTGATGGCTAATATTTTTTTTCCTTAAATAGGCTGAAGCCCCATATAAGTTCTGGTTCATGAGAGGTATGAGATAACTGCAACCATGAATTGTTGCTTGTCTGTCATTTCTTGCCTTTCCTCCCTGTGGTTTTCACTGAATTTTCCAATTTGACATAATATTTCTAAAGTTACATTCGAAAAAGGCTTTCTTTCCCCTTCAGCAATTTCAGAGGTTGGATGCAGGAGACATGGTTGAGATAACCCATATTTCTCATCCCAGTGCCAATTACACACAGTGGTAAGTTCTCCTTGAAACCAGTGAAATTTCATATCATCCCTCCACCAATCTTGAACTGAATACTTGACTGCTAACATTCAATCTGACACGTTCTCCGAGACTGAAGGGGTGTGAATTTGAATTCCCGGGCCTGTTTACATGTGATCTTTGTATTCAAATTGTGCTTGAGTGTTGATGATTGCTTCATTGTTTGCGAATTACTAATTTGCTATTAGGTATTTATGCATATAATGCCATGTAACTCATTTAGGTAACTTGTTGCTGGTTGATTAGGTGTCACATTTGCCTACGCACAGAAAACAAAACAGCTGCTTTAATTTCACTTGTTTTCACAGCACATTGAACAAAGTCAAAGTTGGTGAAATGAATGAAAAAAAAATTGCTGAAGCAAACGTAACAAAACAAAAGGAACCTGAGTGAATTATGTGCTGTCTCTTCAGCGCTGCACATATGCCTTTGAAATACTTGTCAAAGAAAAAGATACTTGTTTGAATAGAACATATACAAGTATCACATCAAAAGTTCCCATAGAAATGATGATGGTTTCCATACAAGTTCAAGGTGTGGAGCTAGTGCAACTTGCAACTTGACTTTTCTAAGAACAGAATGGAAACAATGACATTCTCCACTCTGTTGAATTTGTAAATGCTTTCACAAATAGACCAGAATACACCAGCATACAGCAACTCAATTTATACTGACAATTGCACTATTTAAATATCTGTACAAAGAAGTATCCAATCCTCCTTGTGCAAGCTCTTTCCCTGGTTGTCTACAGCACAATGACACAAAGACACAGCAATGTTCACTCCATGACCAGAACATCTTTGAGAACTTATCCAGAATGGCATCTAGAAAGATGATGAAGCTACACATCACACTGCTCCAACAACCGTACGAGAACACCATCAGTTTTACAATCAGCTGGCATTAAACAGGATTTCAGGTATGCTATTGGACTATGGTGTTTGTTCTTCACTCCCACTACCTCACTGAGCAAAATAACTGGTGGCTGGTCAAGAGCTTCTTACTATGCCAATGAAGGTTCTCACCATACATCTCGTCACTAACAGAGACATCAAACCATTCATACTAGAGAATCCTTGGTGATGAAAGAAGATTGGAGTTAGCTTGTGAAAAATCAACGAGGTCATGCCTCCTTAAAGATGTGTTTTGTTAAGCGAGCAAAACATAAAACCTTTAAATCCTTTATGATTGATTAATGATCTTTCTGCACAGACCCTGCTAACAGGAACAATTGAGGGAGACAGGAGCAATTAAGCAGTTTCTGTGTAGGCAGTTCACTTATCAAAATGTCTGAGACAGGCATTTGCCTGGATCACTGGCCCCTCATACTTTAACTACTGTCAAATCAAGTTCACAGTGCACCCAGGCAGACTATTTTTGGTACATCAGCAAAATGCCACACTGAACTTTTAGTGGCAATTACAGGTGTAAAATGCATTGGACTTGCCGTGATTTGAGATGAATTCCTAGCCTGTGTATTACTATCTTACTCACAGAGCATCAAAAAGATCCTAGCCCTTCAATTAGTATTAGCATTTGTCCCATAGCCTGCTCAGTCTGCCAAGATTTCACAGGAAAAGAAGTTTCATAGTGAAAGATTATGGCAATGGGGGAAAAAATCATAAACATTCAGACAGGCAATGACTCTGTTTATACAAATAAAAGATAGTGGCTGTAATCCTATTGGGATTTTATCATAGAATCATTGAGTTGGAAGGACCATCTAGCCCACCCTCTATCATGCAGGAATGAAAGCATTCCTGACAGATGGCCATCCAGCCTTTTTTTAGAAAAACTCCAGCTTATTCCACTGTTGAAATGCTCAGGATTCTCCCAAATGTATTATTCTGGCTGAGGAGGTTTCCCAACTATCAGAAATCCCTTTTTTTCAATATGGGAATGAATAATAATGAACAAATATGTTTTCCATCTCTATTAAGAGATGAGTGATGGCAGCTCTCCAAGACATGATTGTTTCTTCTCTTATTCATAGAGACTGATGCCCTTTCCACACGGCATTTGCCATGCGAAAGGGTGCCTGAAGCGTCGCGTGATTGTGAGGAGCGATCTGCACGATGCACTCACAATCATGCAATGCTCCAGGGGCTGGCAGGTGCCAGTCATGCACCTTTTCATTTTCGGCTGGAAGCCGAAAATGGTGTGTGATCGTACATTGCTCCTGGGCCCCGGAGCCTCTGGAGTTGCGCTGGTTGTGCTTCCTGCCCCAGCACAGTCTGGGAAACTCCCAGACTGCACTGCGGAAGGAAGAGGCAGGGGTCTCGCGCAAGCAGGCAGCTCATGCAGAGCTGAAGCAGCAGGGATCATGATCACGCATTGCTCCCGGGCCCCACGTGCACTTACTTGGCCTGCGGAGCCTCTGGAGCCATGCCGGTCATGCTTCCTGCCCCAGCACAGTCTGGAAAACTCCAACCTGTGCTGCAGAAAGAAGAGGTGGGGCTCTCGCGCGAGCTCATGCGGAGCTGAAGCAGTAGGGACATGAGAGCCTGTCGCTGGAGGCTGCTCACGCAATCCCCACACCCCAGCACCGGAAACAGGTAAGGTGTGGAAAGGGCCTGAGATGGTTCCTCAGAAACCCCTTTGCGGTGTCTGGAGTATGGAGAGGCCGCCACTGAGAGCTAGATGGCAGTGGCTCACCTCTGCAATGAACTTGTTTGGTGACCTCAGTAAACCTCACTTCCCTTAGCTTCCCTTCGTGCCACCATTATCTACATCTGCAATGCCGAGATAATGATACTGGGCCAGCTTACAGTGTTATTTGTAAGGATTACTGAAATAATGTATGAGAAATGGTACAGAAATATAAAGTGTTATTACTAACTCAGTGCCACACAAAGATAAATTACTGATAAACAAAGCCGTTGCAAAAGGCAACGTTTGTGAAACCTGGCTGAATGCAAACTAAACTAAAAATAGGCTTACCTCTTTGTTCTTGCTGAGCAAAACTGAGGTACAAAATGGATTGATTGAGCATTAATTCAGCTTCCAAGTCAGCTAGCTTCTCAGTAGGCAAAGAGAGGCTTCTATTGGGGTTTGTTTTTATATAGCATTTGTGGATTCATCTTTGTAAGCATGTACACAGATGGTATACATTCAGTACACAGCATTCTTTTGTTGTCTGTGCAGTTAGCACCTGAATGACTTTTTGTACTTCAATAGTAATTATTTTAGCTATTTTGATGTGACAGCACAGGCCTATATCCAATAGTTAGCTACAACTTGAGAAGAAATGTTGAATTATACAAATGCTGACTTATCGAAGTCCCCACTGATTCAATGAGGTTATCCAGGGGCATTTCTGCACTAGACTGTTATAGTGCTATTATTTCACTTTCAACATCTTATGGAATCCTAGGGTTTGCAATTTAGGGAGGGGCTAGCCAGCCTCTTCCTACATGGCAAACCCCAGGATTCCATAAGATGTTGGAAGTGGAATAATAGCACTATAACAGTCTAGTGCAGAAATAGCCCTAGTTAGGACTAACAACTGTATGTAGGCTAGAGAGTTTCAAATTCTCTCTGTATATGTCATGACTGCAGAGCCCAGTAGTGACCTGAACATGGACTCAGAGGCTAAGGCAGTGGTTCTCAATCTGTGGGTCCCCAGATGTTTTGGACTTCAGCTCCCAGAAGCCCTGAGCATTGACCACAGTGGCTGGGGCTTCTGGGAGCTGAAGTCCACAAACATCTGGGGACCCACAGGTTGAGAAGCACTGGGCTAAGGAATCAATGATGCCAATAAAGTATCAGGCCTGAGTACAAGCACAGGACTTGAGACTCTCAAACCTCAGACCCCTCATCCTGAGCCAACAACTGTGGCCTCCTTTCTTAGCACCTTCAGTGAGGAAACACACTGGTCTCTAAGAGTGCCAGAAGCCAAGGAGCAGGTTCTCTAGTTCTGGTCATGCACCTGAGAAGAGTTCCAGGAGAGATAATAGACTACTAAATAACAGGCCAGAAGATTGTCCATTGAAATTTCTCCGCTGTGTGTATATACAACGATAAATGGTGGTGGCAGCGTGGGCAAGTAGAAGTTTGTCCATTTAATATTCTTTCAAAGAAGGAGTGGAGTTTGTGGGGAGGAGGGAGGGGTCTGAGACTTCTTTGAACCACATGGGTAATCTTGCTGCCCTGAAACCTGTGTAGTATCTTGAGACCAGAACATGAGGGTCTTTGTGGGGTTCCTTAAACTCCTTTCTGTTTTCCCACCCAACCCTGATCCTCCTTCAAGGGGAAAGCAAATGCCATCACACTTGTGTTGTATTCCCAAAGAAAACAAAACACATTTTTGCAGTCCCCCCTCCCCCAATATTGTATATGATCAAAATCAGCAGGTACAGAGCTGGTTATCTAAGCTAGGAGAGAGTATTAGAATTAGTACTAGATGTGAGCTAATGCCCAGTAACTTTATCAATTCTTTTGGGTCATTGCATCCTGATTCTAAATTACAGGAAACATATATGGAGGAAGAGTACAAGCTATATTCAGCTGAAAGTATAATATATCCATACAGAATGCATTTAAAGAATGCAGATGGATGTTTTCCATCTATTTTCAAATGGCAGTGGGGATAGTAATAACCTGTCTCTTATCTCTCAGTGAAAATGATATAACTCTTTGGTATTCTTTCTTTTCCTTTTGCCACTTCAGTAAATTTTTGTAGGGGTGTACACTTACAAGATTAAATTTTGAACCCCAATTCGTCTCCTCAGAAATTTGCCAAAGACTTCCACTTTGACTCAGATTTGTTTTTTACTTAGCTTCTTCTAGTATTATTGCATTGTCATACATAGTGCTATAATCAAAGAAAGGAAATAGATATTATTCAAGGACTGGGCACTTGTCAGGTTAAGCAATCCCACTCCCTGCCACTTCCTCTCCCCCAAAAAAGGAGTATGAATGTGATCTGAGATAATACAACTTGGACTAAAAAGTAAGCAATCATGGGAATTTTGCAGTTATACAGAAAGGTAAACAGTGAGCACCATTGTGAAGAAGTAGAGTCGGGGTATTTTAAGAGCTGTCTGCATTTGTATGAACCTGCCCAGACCTTAGGTTCAGACTCAGAGGCTCATCCAATTAGGCCCACCATCCACATCAATTAGCTTTTTGGGAAGTGCAGACGTTTGTGATGGTTGGACCCTTGTGGAACTCTCTTCTAGGAGATATACATCATGGCATTTAAAAATGTCTTTAAAATCCCCTCTTTAAAAAATACCTGCTGTTAGCTGAGATGCTATTTTTCCTTTCGTTTATTGAATTGATTAAACTACTGTTGATTTCCTTTAACTATGGTAAGTTGTGTTGGGTTGTTCAACAGCTAGACTGCTGTTTTCACTTGTTACTGTAATCAGGTGGTTTTAATTGCTGTGTTTCCATTTATGTACATTAACTGCTTTGGGAATATTTTTTCTGAAGACAGCATAGGAAAGAAGGATTTAAGGCAAGCTATCTTTTAAGAAAATTTATTTACTATTAAAATCCTCCCCACTGAGGAACACCTGATAAGCTTCTGAAGAACCTCAGGCTTCCTGGAACACAGCTTGAAAACTCCAGCCTATACTCAGCCAGAGTTGGATGGATCCAGCTTATGTCTTGTAAGAGACCTCTTGAATTATCCCTTTAACTTTACAGGAGGCAGCCTGAACCTCTTTTGACAAGAACAAAATGATTCACACAGAAGTGACCATGCTGAAATCAGATGTTGCCCTAAGGCTGATGGAAAATTGTTACCTCTGTTATTTTTTCCCCCCAGAACCATTAAAAAACACATCTACCTCCAGATGGATGAGAAAAGCAATGAACCATAAAAGGTCTCACCAACCTTGTCACAATGAGACACATACACACACAGAGAAAATCTATTGTCCCCTTGAGATTTTTGTGAATGACAAGAGATCAGCAAGAAAGGGAAAAAGTTAATCTATTCCGAGATATCTTTGTAATACGAGTTTGCTCTTGTCAACCAAGACAACCATAAAAAGTTCAAATGTGCAGCTAAAAAGATAGGAGGAGGATGTATGTACATTCAGTAGACCTTTCATTTCATTTCATTTTATTTTATTTTATTTTATTTTATTTTATTTTTTTAAGAATAGAAAACATAATCTGAAGGTATACCTATTTTAAGATATCTGTCTCACCTTTCATCATCAGGGAAGGAGCTATGATATAGTTTTGGATGCCAAGTTCAGGCTGACCAATGTGAACCAAGTACAGTTTCACTAGCACAGGTTGATAAAGAAGGAAGAGAAGTGCATTCACCATTGCTAATTACTAAGCATGCAGTGCAGGCCTGGCCCGTGTGCAGCAGGTGAAGCTGTGCACAGCACGCTCCTCAATCTCTGGTTTGGCAGATATTATTATCATAGTATTTGTTGACATAGGATTGTGCATTTTGGTGATCTTGGTTGCTAAAGAACTGTGTAGGTGCCACTGTCCTTCCTGTTTATCACTTTCCTGTCTCTTGCTTTCTAACCACTTAGAGTTAGGCCCTTTCTGCAGCTCACCTTTTTGCAGAGCTGAGGTGCGGGGATTGCACGAGCAGCCTCTTGCGAGAGGCTCTTGCGTCCCCGTTGCTTCAGCTCCGCAACTGCTGCCTGCTTGCGAGCAGGTAGCGTGAGAGCCCCTCCTCTTCCTTCCTCAGTGCAGCCTGGGATTTTCCCAGGCTGCACTGGGGCAGGAAGTGCGAGCGCCGTGGCTCTGGAGCTCCGCACGTACAGCAAGTGAGCACATGGCCCCAGAGCAATACACGATCACACACCATTTTCAGCTCAAAGCTGAAAAATGAAATAGTGTACAATCAGCACCTGCCAGGCCTTGGAGCGGCATGTGATTGCGAGTGCATTCTGTGAACTGCTCCTCGCAGTCGCGCAACATGCCAGGGGCCCTTTCGCAAAAGGGCCTTAGTTAGGGCACTCCCACATCACCAAAGTAGGGGTAACGCTTAAAGGTGGAAAGAAAATATTTTTAAAAAAATTGAAAAACCTATTTCTTGAGTGTTACAAAATATTGACATAGGCAGACCTGGGCTAATGCAAATCTTTATAGCTTGGGACTACTTGGGCCATTTCTACACTACACTCTTATAGTGTTATTACCCCTTTCAACATCCTATTGGATCCTGGGGTCTGAAGTTATGGGATGGGAATTTAGAATTCTTAGTCTTTGGCCTCAGTAAACTACAAACCTCAGAATTCCATAGAATGTTGAAAGTGGAATAATAGCACTATAACAGTGTAGTGCAGAAAGGGCTTTTTACAGCACAAAATTCACACACTGGGATTTTTTCACAAAGAAAGTAATATTTTCTGTACAGAAAAAGCTATTTTTTTTTTTGGCTAACAAAATGAAATTCAACAGAGGTAGAAAAAATGGAATACAGAAATATAGGATGGGGGGCACGTGGCTGGATAGCAGTACGTGTAAAAGGGATCTAGGAGTCTTAATAGATCACAAAGCTGAACATGAGTCAGCAGTGTGATGTGGCAGCCAAGAAAGCCAATGCAATTCTCAGCTGCATCAATAGGAATATGGTGTCTAGATCGAGGGAGGTACTGGTACCACTCTACTCTGCGTTGGTTAGACCTCATCTTGAATACTGTGTCCAGTTCTGGGCACCCCAATTCAAGAAGGACCTGGTCAAGCTGGAGCATGTCCAGAGGAGGGCGACCAAAATGGTGAGGGGGCTGGAAGACATGCCCTACGAGGATAGACTTAGAGAGCTGGGTATGGTTAGTCTGCAGAAGAGAAGGTTAAGAGGGGACATGATAGCCATGTTTAAATATTTGAAGGGATGCCATGTAGAGGAAGGAGAGGGCTTGTTTTCTGCTGCTCCAGAGACCAGGACAAGGAGCAATGGATTCAAGCTGCAGAAAAAGAGATTCTACCTGAACCTCAAGAAGAACTTCCTGACAGTCAGGGCTGTCCGGCAGTGGAATACTGCCTTGGAGTGTAGTGGAGTCTCCTTCTTTGGAGGTTTTTAAGCAGAGACTGGGTGGCCATCTGTCAGGAGTGCTTTGAGGGTGTTCTTGCATAGCAGGGGGTTGGACTGGATGGCCCATGTGGTCTCTTCCAACTCTACATTTCTATGATTCTATGATTCCCAAACTGACAGTTCCCAGATGTGTCAGACTTCTATCTTTCCAAGGCAACAATCATAAACAAAGTGGCTTTGTAGTCCATCTTGGAGGAAAATCAAGGGTGAATGAAAACAAAGGATGAAAAGAGCCTTTTTGAAGGAACCAATGTCAAAAAAATATATCCTGAATTACCAATGTGGCAGTCTCCATGCCATTCTTTGCAAATCACATGGTCTGACCCATGCTAATGCTTTATGAATGATTTAATGATAACCTTCACTAATTAAACGATTTCTATTATTTGTGTTTATAGTAGTGAAGTAATTTTCCAATTTCTGATGTTTAATATTATCATATTAATTTTCAACTTAACATTCCAAGCTCTGGTATGCATTCATGGATGTATGTATTTATAGTATTTATTTACTGCCTCTCAGCCCACCAGGCCCCCCAAGGCAGAGTATACTAAGGATGTAAATATTCAGCTGTTTCATCTTTGCCAGTGAAGATGAGTAATTTCCACAATTTTCTCCCTGCTGCAGAGGAAACAAATATTTCTTCACAGTTCTCACCTTGTATTCACATATTTCAAAATGTTTCCAGACGTTATTCTACATGGAAATACACATGGGTATTTTGTGAAACCACTGGGGAGTGTGTGTATAAAAAATAGACACGTGTGCATTTTGTGTAAGATTTCAATTTTTTTGCAGAAAACAGCAGTCTTGAACACACACAAAAATGTGCCTACTTGGAAATTGTGTCTTTGAATAGAAGAATATCGATTTTATTTTTTTGCAAGAAAGAAAAAAAGAAAGAGAAAACTGTGAATATCAAAGAAAGAACCTATATGTACTTGCATCCAGAATAATTCCCCCCACCCCCCACCCCCCCAAAAAAGAATGTGAAAATAGGTAGTGAAAAATGCACAAAATTCTTAACACTGTATTATTCTTGACCTAGTTTTTGGCCAGAAAAAGAATAATGGTTCTATCTTTTCTTATGTGTGGCATATAAAAACATAAAGCAAACATTATAAACAGTTAACAATATTATTTTGATGCAAACTGAAAGCATTTCGTAGACAATAAGTTTTAAAACAAACTAGTGCAACTGTCAGGAATGGCACGCTTGTGTCATAGAAGGCCAGGAGATGTAAAACAGTCTTACTTGCCCACTCAGAATTCAAGCAGGATGGAGCCAGCCTGACTTCCCTTGGGAGAATGTTCCACAGACAAAATGCCACCAGAAAGAAAATGCCGTCACATACAGTCACTTTTCTAGCTTTTCAGGGTAGTTAGCACCCAACTCAAACATCCAAACATCCGCTCCCTCTTTTCTTCCCTCCTTGCCAGGAGAAGAGATAACAGCAGAGAGATAAGAGAGGCAAAGAGAGGTTTTCTCTCCTATCATTCCTCCTCCTCTGTTGTAATGTTTAGTCAGTACAACAGGTGACTAAAACTCCTAGAGCTGTAGTTGGTTCAAAGCTTTCTGAAGATACTGGTGTTCATTTTAAGTGCTTAGCTTTTTCCATTTTGATTGTTCAAGAAAGGAAGCTTCAGAACTGGACACTGTGGATCCTATTTGAATTTGACTGAGGTTGAGATGAGCACCCATGCCCCACCCACATACATGCATGCATTCATACATACTGTTGCAGAATGGAATGGTGTGTATTGACATTTCTCTGTGTAGATTACTGTTATTATTTCAAGAGCTTTGATGCACACTCCGCCACATGGCTGCCCAGCAGAGAAGGCAGCTAATGAGTACTGGAGCAAGAGTGGAGTACATGTGCTTATGGTATTTTAATGAGCTGTATGGGAGCACCAAGGCAGAAACCACCAGCAAGGAAGACTTTAGCATTAGACAGAGACCAGAATCCTCTTCATGACCCCCATGTGCATAAGTTCCCCTACAGAAGCAGTTGAACTTTTTTTTTTTAATTTATTTTTTCAGTTTAAGATTGTAGGAGTGAACTTGCACAGGCAGTGACATTGCACACAGATGTACATTGTACATGGAAACATATATGAATGGCACAAGTTCTGCACTGTACTGCAAATACACAAGCACATTTGGTTGTATTGTGTCATAATTCACTAAGGACCTCGTGGTCAATCACAGCACATCTAGATGAGCATAAAGTTATGCTCCATCTCCTTGGTGTAGGATTTCAGGCATAGTCAAATGCCTGAGAACACAGACAGAAAGGACAGCACATGGCATCTATTATTTCATCGTCTATCCTTGTATTTAGTAAGTTGTTTACTTCTCAAAACAGGAAGTGATATTTGATTATTTTCTGCTTCATTTTTCAAATTAATTTGCTTGGCTTTGAGAGCTACACCCCTTGACTTGGAACTGGAGTGGGTCTTTATTTGCTTCTCTGTCTTAAGCAGCAAAATTTCATGGGATGGCCCTGTCTGAGGCACAGACACTTTTTTTTTAACAAGTTCCTGAGCAGATTTGTCTCAGCATTTCCCCCCCCCTGTCCTCCTCCACTCTCACGTTTCTTACATTTATACTTGCAGTGGCCCTGGATAAAGCAGTCCTTGAGAGACTTGTGAATACCATTTATTTTATGCAAGAAGAAACAAATTACTTGGGGATAATTTACCAGTCAGGACTGTTGTATTGAGTCGGGGAGCATCAATGCATTCAGGAGGGAATTGGACAAGTTTCTGAACAACGTGTGGAGAGCAGGTTGGAGAGAGAAAATGGAAAAATGGAAATGAGGCAAATAAAATGTGTAAGCACAATGAACTCCGCCACTCCTTCTTTGATTTCCAAGTATTCTTAAATGTGTGTCTGCATTTGCTGGTTCAAGGGGAGACAATGAAGCAGGGAGCAAAGGAGACATGTTCTATCAGTTCAGTGGCATCAAATGAATGTCAGCTCTTGGGTTATGTCATCTTACAGGCAACACACTCTCTAAATCCAAACATACATGCATATAAATGAAAGCAAAGACTCCTATGATCACCCCACCAATCAACAGTATTCATTTAATGTTCCTTGGATTTCAGCAAATGGATTAATAAAATCACAAGAATCGGTGAAGAAAGGGAGAGTCTTCTGAAAGAAGTAATGGTGGTTGTGTTTAATTGACCTGTCGAATTAAGGCACTTTAGTATTAATAATTTTGGAAACCCTAATCCAGTGACTTCTCTTCATCTAACACATAGGTTAGAAAAGGTTTTTTTTTAACCACAATTCCCTGTAGTCATGCTAAACAATAACTTTCCTAAGCTCTGATCCAATAGGTAAAAGGAACTTCAGCACATGGTTACTTTAACCTAGAGGAGTCTACTTTGTATTCCAGACCCACTTCTCATTAAAGGATTAAGAAGTATTATTCAGTCCTTCTTTTGAAGAATAATGGTCTGCTATTCAATCTTCATTCATGTCTTTTGGTGAATGTTCAGGATCTATGCTGGAATCTTGTTGCTGAGTTACATCTCTGTAAGAAGACTGACGTGTGGAGATTAGAACTGGTCAGTTCTTTAACATCCATATCCAGTAGGGCTCTGTTATGTTACTGTGTAGCAGAGGCAGCACATTGACTGTCGCCATGTGCAATGGGAAGGTCCAATGAGAATGATGCACAATGGGATGCACACTCTATCAGTCCTGAAGTGCATCTCATCAGTCCCAGTGTAGATGGGATATCAACGCACATCAGACACACTTGCTGGTATCTTGTTATGCATCTTCACAATTCACAAATAGGGCTTCTTAGTACCTCTGCTATGTAGCTTAGTATACAAAAAGTTATGTCACTTAGATGGTGTTATAGGATTCCCGAGAAAGACTGCAGAACAACTGTATAAGAATGGCTTTCTCCCATCCCGTATCATGAAAACAACAACTGTACACAGTATTATATTATGTCCATTTGGCAGAAGGTAAACTGAGGCTAAAAGGCAGTTTTTTCTTTTTTCTGCAAAGCAATGTGCACTCAGATATGGAATGTTTTTCTTCCAGCTGATCAGAGATTTTATGGTGCTGTTTTACGGAATAAGCATCTGAGTAGATCAGTTGTTTCCCAGCAGCACATTCTGAAGCTGAGCATCCTGGTTTGAGTATAGCCAGAGCTGCACAGTGATCCTTATCTTTTTTATGATTGGTTTCCTTATCAGTGGCCATTTCCACACTACACTCTTATAGTGTGATTATTCTACTTTCAACATCCTATGGAATCCTGGGGTTTGCAGTTTAGGGAGGGGCTGGCCGGCCCCTCCCTAAACTGCAAACCCCAGGATGTTGAAAGTGGAATAATCACACTATAAGAGTATAGTGCAGAAATGGCCAGTATCACACATATCATATGTGCATGTCTCAGTATCCTTATGGATACCGGTAGCCCTCAGAAACTTGCTCCAGAAGGAGATGATGGACAATGCTGAGACCCTTATGGGCGACGCTGATGGGGAGGTAAAGGATCAGAAAGGGCATTCTGAAGATATAATCTTCTATCAGAGTGTTACCATTGTTTGTAGTGAATGATGCATCATATAGAGAAAGTAGATACAGAGACATTTTTCTCCCATTCTCATTCTAATTAATATACCACATAGTTAAACTTTGGTGCCTGCTATCAGATATCAAAGATCTTCCCCAATCTGGACAGAAAGTGGATTAGAGAAAATTATGAAAGATAAAACTATTGAAATCTGCCAGTGAGAGGTGGAACTAATATTTGAAAATATTTGGGAAATGGGCAAAAAATATATGCCAAGGGACACTGATGAAAATAATCCCGGACTGTCAAGAATCCTTGCAGTTTGGAATTTATTCAAAACAAAATTTGCTTCTGGGTGTTTTGCCCTGCATTTTACACTTTTTATGTAGGAAACAATGATTTCTGCATAGAAAATAGCATCTCTACACTGAAATATTGTTTTCTGCGTAGAAAAACCTGCTTCCTGTACAGAAAATGCTATAATTGGGGATTTATTCTGTTCAGAATTCTCATATGGTTGATTTGAACAAAATATGACAGTTTATGCACAGGAGGTTGCTGTTTCTGTGTAGAAAATAATAATTCTGCATAGAAATCTTCTTTGTGCACAGAAAATGATATTTTCTGTTCAAATCAACAACGCACAAATTTTGTGCAGCATAAGTCACAAATTGCAAATAGGCAGATCTTTCCACAGTGGGACAGGAGTGGCTAAAATTACTTTTTGCTGCAGTTGAGAAGAAAATTGGTGAAGACTAACATTCCTATTCCAGAGGCTGTAGCCATGATGATTATGTATTGTCTCTAGAATCAGAGGTAGTATCGTCAGGGGACTATTTCCTAAGAAAGAAGAGTAAGGGAGTCTTATTGTGCTCCTGCCAAGTTTGTGAGCTTCCCAAGGGCAACGGTTGGCCATTTTGGGTAAAAAAAATACCAGACAAGAAAGCTACAAGACTGATCCAGCGTGGCTTATCTTATATTCCTATGTTCTTATGTTATATTATCTCTTTTTCTTTTCAGTGTCATATAAACACCAATTTGCGGGGGGGGGGCATTCAACAACATGCATCCATTTGAAAATGTTCATAATAAATATTTTAGTACATTGGGATAGGTGCCCATTAATGCAATGATGAATGTTTTCATTTGAATATATCCATTCAGAAATATGTATAGCTCTTTCTGCTGTTTTTTTTTTTTTTTCATTTTTATTTATATATTTTGCACAGCATTTGCAGAGATGAGAAGAGAGAAAACAAAGTCATGCATAGAAATAGGCATAAGAGATGTGTCCCTCTCTAGCTGGGTAACTTGGTATTTGGCACCTTGTCCAGATTCCTCTTAATTTTTTATACCACGAAGTAGTGCCTCAGACTCTGCAAGTTCATTATACATTCACTTCACTATCCTTTCACTAATCAACTATGCATTCTGAAGTTCTGTATATTGTTGATAAGTTAACCCCTGGCACATAACAAAAGCAAGCTTGAGGATCAAACACCCACGTGGTAAATGCCTGAGAGCTAATGTGCTGAATACTGAAAACTTCAGAAGGATCATAAATTCAAAATCAGGCATTTGTAGAGCAACATGAATACCTGAAGTGAATCTATGAATTCAAATGGGCCAATTTGTTTCAATTTATTTCCAGTTGATACTGTTAAGCTTGACATGTATAATGTGATTGTACTAACCTGCAAACAAGATTTGACCTCATAGGTATAATATAGGGCCAGGTGGCTTTCCTAGTATCTCGTGGGTGTACATTAAACTATATTTTCTTGTTTTTCCATGCCACCTCCACCTCCTCCTTCACAGCTATTCTATAAGATGACTTTTTTCACTCCCATCCAAAAAATACTCCACACTTTTTGAACAGCTTAACTTTCCTATTTATGCATGCAGGGATCTAAATCCACTTACTGGGTCCAACTAGAACAAACCCACTCAGTCAGTGGGCTTTACGTGTTTATTTATCTTTCAGGAATTGATCCAATTCAGTGCAAATCTTCAATCTCAACTGTTTCAATTTCCACACCCTCCCACAAGTGATCTCTGGTGCAACAGTAAGAAGCAGGATGCTTGTCACAATTCCTTCTTGCATTGGAGACAGCGACGAACTGGAAATATCAGTCTGTTTTCTCCAGATCAACAGCACAGACTTCCATTGCTCACAGGGGCTGATGGCACTAGGTCAGGATTGGGTGACTTTTACAATGCCAGATGTTCCCTACAGTACTGAATATATAGAGATCATGAACTAGGTTACACATTTGTAACTGAGACAGTGAGTTCCAATCAGTATTATTAATTGAGTTTCTGAATAGGAGCTATCCAGAAAATGATAATCCTCTGAAAGGAAAAGAAAACTGAGCATTGTGAGATTCTCTGAAAGGGCCAGGGCCGGAAAAACAGCATGACCCAGCTGAGCCAGTCACTCTTTAAATGTCTACTTGGAGACAACTGATAGGATCAAACGAAATATCTGAGCGTAAAGAGACAGAAGTAAGGATTGTGGTAAAGTTGGAAGCCCTTAGGGGTGCCAGCTCTTGCAAGAATGAATTCTGTTATAGGACTGAAACACGGTGGCATAGGTCACAGCAAATTTGTTGGTGGAACCAGAGAGTGGAGCCCAGCATTGTTTGGTGGATACACTGGCAGATGCTAGTAGAATTAAGGTGCAATGAAAAACTTGTAATTAAAGTGGGGTGAACATCCTTTGGCCCTCTGAGAACTGTAGAGCTTCAGCTCCTATCAAGCTCCAGCCAATAGTGTGGATTATGGAAGCTGTCATCCAGCATCATTTGGAGGAACACAGGCTCCTCATGCTTGACCTAACTAGAATAATGCAAAGGAAGGAGGATAGAAGAAGGTGGTTTGAGGGAGTGCTATTTTCTGCACAAAAACATATTTGCTTGGGTTAGAGTTTGGGGAGGCAGGGGGTGCAACATGTTAAACAGGTCCCCTCTCAGCTGCATCTTGTCTGAGGGGTGCACAATTCCTACCCCTGTTTTAGTCTCTGGAGTCTTCGTTCATCTGAAAGTTGAACACAAGAAGATACATATGTTCTTTTCTGCCCAGAATGTTTTTTTTTGTACAGAAAATAGCACTTTCTGTTCAGAAAACTCATTTTTTGTTAAAAAAAAAAACCACACACCTTCTGTATGTTTTCATGCAGAACAAGTCCCAAAGTGCAAGATTTCTTACCCTTCTAGGATTTTCCTTGTTAGGACCCATTTTTGGACTTTTTTTTTTAATATTTTAGAATATTCTTTCCACCCCCTACTGCTGAGCCTTCAGAGGTATGCAAAATAAGCTCTTATGACTGGCAGCTTGAGGATTCTGAATTCACTTGGGCTGATATAAAAACTCACGGGGTTGGCCCAGGATATTTTTGTCTCTGAGATGGAATGAAACTGCCTGGCCAAGTTCTGGCTCCTGTTTCAGTGTGACAGTGAATTTACTCTGAGTTTTAGTCTGAACTTCAACAAAAAGTATCCAAGCTGTCAAACCTTTTTTTTGGGGGGGGGATACAGAGATGTGCCTAGGGTGGGGCAACTAGGGTATGTGCTCTCGGCACCAATGCCAGGGGGGTGCAAAAAAATGCCAGAAGATTTAGCGGCAATGAATGAGGAGGAGAAAGTGGCCCTGAAGGAGGAGGAGGGCTGCTCTAGGCACTGTTCACGCTAGATAAACCACTGGGGGGAATAAGCGCCTTTCATGACACCCCCAATCTGCTGCCTTACTTTGCATGTAGGAGTAAGGCCAGCCATGAATTTTATCAGCCTGACATACTCCTTTGCCCTGCAACAGAATAGGACATCTAGCTTGGGCAATGGATTCTAAGAACACGTGGCATCTGTTGTCTTTGTAAAGAAACATGTCATATGCAGGTTTTGTTGGAGCAGAGAGGACAGAAAAAGCATGAGGTTTGCAAAGAATTACCTGCAGCTGCTTTCTGATTACTGCAATATTACTGTCCTTTACATCTTTAACATATGAATTACCATGAAGCCCATTATGTTCCCCCAGTGGTAACAGAAGTCTTTAATTAAGGAGATCATAGGCATCCCAATCTATTAGTTTAGTGGCCTATAGACTAGCGCTTCTAATCGTGCAGCCTCCTTGGCAAAGTTTCAGATGGCAAATCTTTCAGCAGGGTGCACTTGTATTCCAAATCTTATCTTATCTCATGAGCAAGAATGGTTACAATTAGCAATTTCAGAGCTCCTTACATCTTTCAAGTCATGCAGAAAAATTAATTTGAGCACAACGGCATTTGGAATAATAATAACACACTTTCCCAAAGTGTTTTACATTCATCATGTGGAAGATGATTACATGTCGGCACTGCTGGGTGTTATTGAAAATCAAGGAATGCGCACACCTACTCTCTTCAGGCAGGTCCACTGTTTGTTGCTGAGCGAACAGAAAGAAAAAGAGGATGAAACAGCACTGTCTGTTATTTTGTTAATGAGCGGAGCACTCAACACAAACTACAAAAGAATCATTCATCTGTCAGGGCCTTCACTGTTAGAGAGTTGCCACTTTTTAAATGGCTCACTTAATCTGGGCCCCTCCTTTTAAAGTGAGTGTTGTTTTTTAAAAAATGGGGGAGGTCTTCTGTGAATTTTGCTCCTTGTTACATTTGAAATTTATTTTCCTTGTGTTAATTCAGTGCAATCTGCATACATTCAGTGGCTTGTTTTGGCTCTTCTGACCACACCACACTACTGTAGCCACCGTTCTGGGTGACCAGAAGTGGCATTCTGTCACTTGCAGTTTCTTTGCAAGGGCATTTCAGCAGTGGAGGTTGGTGGCTCCCATGTCAACTGGGCAGTGAATTTAGCGTTTGGCTAGCTTTAAAAGTGCTATCTAAGGTGCTGAATCTATAAGTGCAACAGGGCTAAGTACCTTGGACAGCTCCTTTGAGGCCTGGAGTAAAACTTAAAAAAGATTAAATGCCTCACTGACAGGGGAACCACCAAATGCCCCTGCCTTTGGAAGGTTTTCTTGCCATTTGTAACAGTATTACAAAGCAGAATCCAGACTGAGGGATTGCCCCCGACAGGGAACAAATGGGGAGAGAGGTTGTATCTCTAGTTAATAATATTCAGTGGCCACAAAAACTCCTCATTTTTGTGTGTGCAACTGTTTTGAGTTGCACAGTGGGTTCAAAGAGCAAATTTACAAAACTAGAGGCTCAGTCAGACATTGAAGAAATTTGTAGAATCATTTTGGTGACTTAGCTTGTAAAACCATGGATTTCATCAGCATAAATCTTTCTGAGGATATTGCACAAGGAAATATCTGGTGCCTCCTTCCCCATAGCTTTCCTCTAGGGTTTGCAAAAGCAGCCAGAGGTCGCCGGATGCAATACTGCCTCCTCCATGACCCAAGCAGGCAATAGTTTCTCATGGAGGCACTGGAAGAACTCTGTAATGCCATTGTCCTTCCAGACTGTTTACATGACTATATCAGTGAAGTTTTACATTTTACCAGTGTTAAAGAGTATCTTAGCCAAAAGCAGAAGCTGTCCTGAGAGGTCCAAGTTGGTCAGAAGGAGAGGGGCTTTAACACTCACTGTCTCACTAAGGTTCTGGTGTTCTGCACCTGCAACACAATTAGTATTCCATTGCCCCTGGTGCTATGTAACAGGTGAGTGCTGCTAGACAAGTTCTGTCTCCTCTGTGAAACACCTTGAGCTGAACCTATTTGCATGCACATACCAATCCTCATAAAATCCATGGGCAAACTCTGCCATGACTTCTCTGCTTATGAACAAAGCTCCTGGAATATGAATAGTCTATATCAATTATGAATAATTGGCAACCTTATCCTGGCAGTTTACAGAATCAGTTTTACTTAGCTTCAGCATGCTGTGAGACTCCAAAACAGGTTAAGCCTCAGCAAGGTTTTAGGGAAAAGTCAAAAGAATTTCAATAAGCTCATCAGCATTCCCCAGAAGTGTTTTGCACTTCTGTAAGTTGCTATCAAATTTTGCCTAAAGCAAAACTGGAGGTGAAATTGGAGGGTCTTCTGTAGGAAAAGCATCTCTTGGAATTTCATGGGAAATTAAAACATATTTTGAAAAGATTTGTTGGTTTGTTTTTTAAAAGGATTGCATGAGGAAGAGATTGCACAGATTAAAATAAGTAAATAAATAATGCAGTATAAGCACACATCCAGATACAGTTCCAGTCCTTTTCAATGGAATAAATACTAGGCACCATGACAAACAGTTGAGCTGAAAAATTTCTGCTACCCAACTTTAGCTGAAATTGGTCAGTTTGCAAAGAAACACACAAAATGTTCTTACTTCCTTTGAACATGTAGGTATCCACCTGATTGCTGAAAAGAATTGTTTGAGGTAGCAATCTTTAACCCACTTATTTGGAAGTAAGACTCTTTGAGCTCAATTGGACTAAGGTCTCACTAGAACTGTAGACAGTTGCACTGTCAAGGTCCTCTCTATAGTTCATTGAAATAGAAGACATCATCATGAAATCTAACAAAACATTGGCCCTATTTTATTAAATGCTGGGGCCCCAGGGAAATGGATTTGGAGTATTGCTTTTCTCCTTTCTGTGTTCAAATGCTTGCCTCCAGGAACAGAAAGTTCTGTCACCTTCATTTCTCTCATGATGAGCAGATTTCTTGTTTTGTTCCCTCACTGGCTGAGGGTTGATGACCAGCTGGTGGGTGGGTGGGTGGCATGGAGTGATCAGAAATGTGTCTCCTGAGCTCCTGCCCACCTACAAAGGGCAGGAAGGTCAGCACCATTTCCCCCCCCCTTTGCATTCTAGACATATGTGAAGCTTTAGATCTTTGATCTTTGAATATTTGCATGCCTTTAGAGGTCTTTTTGAGTCAGGTGACAGGGGAATCTCATGGAGCAGCACTATAAAATACTTTTGTGGGTGTAAACACTATTTAATGCAGTAGGACTTACATTTGAGTAAACCTATATAAGATTGCACCATATGCCATCAATCCTATACCCACTTTCCTGGGAATTAAATTTTTAAAAAACCAAGCAGCAAATTAGAAGGGGAAGAGGCAGCAACAACAACAGCAGCAACAACACCTGCAGCAAGGCCATTTCCGTACTAGACTGTTATAGTGCTATTATTCCACTTGCAACATCCTGTGGAATCCTGGGGTTTGCAGTTTTGAGAGTGGCCAACCAGCCCCTCCCGAAATGGCAAACCCCAGGATTCCACAGAATTTTGCAAGTGGAATAATAGCGTTATAACAGTCTAGTGAGGAAATGGCCTCAGTGTGGTGGTGTGACTAGACATAAACTGATACAAGGAACACATACACACAATAGAAACACCCCCTTGTAACAATGTAAGTACATGATGGTGGCCCTGTGTGGCTTTCCAAACTGATTTCAGTTTGGATTAAAACAGATCTGTATGACAGTAAAGGGATCAAACTGGGGCAGGACACTAAGCCGTGAAACTGGGATAAAGCCCTTGTGTAGATTCAGCCAGAGTTGCTCCTTTAAGATTGGCAGAGGAGGGCTTTCTCTTGATCCCACCAGCTCTACCTGTGCATCTGGTGAACACATAGGAGTGAGACGTCTCCAGGGCTGCTCCCACACTGTGGAACTCCTTTCAACAGGAAGCCCAGGTGACTCCATTCCTAGTCCCTTTCCGCTGAGTGGTGAAGACATTTTTATTCAGGCAGACCTTTGGATTTTAATTCTAGAGCAGTAGGATGTTTTTGAAGTGATGTGTTGTATTATTAACCTTTTTCTGGAAATTATATTTTTAATATGTTTCAAGTGTTTTTAGCTATCTTTAATCATGTTTCTTTTAAAGTAATATTGCTATTTAATTCTTTTTCCTCTGTTTGTTTTGCAAACTACTGTTTACCTTAATCTTTTAAAAAATTATTGTAAGCCATTTCAAATCCCATCTTGAGAAAAAGCCAGGATATAAATTAAATCAATCAATCAATCAATCAATCAGCAAGCAACTGGCTATAGAAGAGAGTTGCAAAAGCCGTGTAAGCTACCTGGGCTGCCTAAGATCCTCTACCATCCTGAGAGATGGTGGAAGATGCTGCTTTGACAGCAGAGTTGATGCTAACTCAACTACCAGGTTAGTCAGCTTCTGTGCATACAATGCAGGGAGAGGGGGACACTATCCTATCCATCACCTCAGCCAGCATGGCCTCATCATTCTCCAGTGATCCCACACAACCTCTTAGAACTACATTCACAAGACCAGGAAGTCCCATCATTCCTTCCAAAGACACCTAATGCAGGGCAGAGGGATAAGTCAGGTGCAAACAGCTGCACCCAGCTGACAAGCATGGCATCTTTCTCCCTCCATGGGACTGGAAACTAGAAGCTGTTTAAAGAACATGCATCATACTTGGTACAAAATGTGTGACATTAAAACAGGGCCATGAAGAATCAATTCCCAATGCATTGTTAATGTCTTTTGAAATTAGTGCCAATATTTCTTTCAACATTTAAGTTGGAAGAAACATTCTAGGGAGAAATATGTGTTAAGAGAATATTAAAAATATGCCCAGTTCTTGCTGTCTCACACAAGGAGGTTTTCTTGTGAAATCGTGTGAGTCTGGCTATCAGAAATTGCCCTTAGGGTTGAAAAAGATATTACAAACAGAAAGACACATGATATTACAAAAAAAAAGGCATATTTATGCTACAGGTTGGTGGTGTTCCTCTGTACCTGGGTTCAGCCTTCACGAACAAATAATACTTTTTCTTCAAAAAAAGTAAAACTTCTATAGTTTTTGAGGCTACTATAGAACCTTGCCTTTCCTTCTTGCATTTAAATATCACAGATTATTAGGTAGATTTGAAAGCCTCAGCCCTCCCTACATTTTCTTCAGCCTGAGAAGATTCTCCAACTATGCCTCTACCCATAACTCCATTTCTATCTGGTAATTTTCTGCCAGGAAAACTTAACATATTCTCTCATTTCCCATTCCATCAAGGCGTGAGATACCAAGATGACTGAAATTGTAGATTTATAAAAAGATGTGGTTACTGCTTCCTGTTCCTTCTACTTAAGGTTTAACAAATCTCCTCAGATATAAATCATGGCTGCCTCCTCTAACCTCTGCTCCCTCGCTGAAAAAGAACCACCTCAATGGCAGAGCTTAGGCTGGGGGGGGCGGAGGGAGGGGGCTATGTCATGAGGAGCATGGCCACTGTGCAGGGGGCATGGCTGTGTTGCACGGGGATGTGACCAGGGCATGCGGGGGTGTGGCTACAGGCTGGGACACATGTGTACCTTCGCTTTATAGCAGGAACATTTACCGTTCTGCCTTAGACAGCAAAGTGCTTTGGATTGGCCCTGCCTGCCTGAGCCCCACGTTTCCCCACTCGGTGTGTGTACATATGTCTTCAAATCGCCTGTCAACTTATTGCAGCCCCATCAATTTCCTGGGGTTTTCTTAGGCAAGGAATACTCAGGGGTGGTTTTGCTAGTTCCTTCCTCTGAGACATAGCCAACAGCACCTGATATTTATTGGTGGTCTCCCATCCAAATATCACCATGACTCCTAAGTAAAACACTAGATAATTTTAGTTATTGCTACACTATGAAAGTAGCTGCCAATGACAGGAAGCAAAGGCAGGCTAATGTGATGAATTTGTTCTCATTTTTTTTTTTATTTACCAGCTGTGATTTATTGCCCTATTTATTTTCTCTGCCTCCCACTGTTGGATTGGAGTCCTCAAAGCAACTTGCACAATGTTCACAAACATATAACGGATGCACTGAGAAACCCCACAGGTAAATTGGAAGCAAAACAAAAGCAGCCAACTCCACTCAATCTGATGTTCCTCTCAAAAGGGCAGTGTGGTCTTGGATGGCCTTATATCCCAAGAAAGGACAATCCAAGTACAACAGGTTTCGTTTTCAGTTGCCTTTCTCTTTATCCTGGATTCCTTCTCTGGGAAGAAATTGTCACATGAGAATCAGTGAATGACAGACAACTTTTTTCAATAACCAATGCATATCCCTTCTGAAATTTAATTCTGTTATTAGAATCTAGTAGTCAATCTGAATTTGGAGAGAAAGGAAAAGGTGTATGTGTGTGTTCCTGTACTGTAACTGAGCATGAATCTTTTTTGGAAATATCTGTTGAGCCTGGACTGGGAAAAAAAAATCTAAAATAAAGATAGGATAATATGCAAAAGAAATAATGATGTCTGAGTGAATTTCCCTCAGTTCCATTTGAGGTGAAGTTAAATTGATGTTTATTTAAGAAAACTCTGTGTGAATGTCAGTCCTTCCACAAGAGTTCAGTCATAATCTTCATTGCCTTGCCTTAAAATCACGTTGTTTCTCTCCAGGCCCTGCGTACTAATCTTAAGAGCATGTAAAAAGCCATGCTGGACCAGACCAGACCTACTTAGTCCAGCGTTCTGTTTCGTTACCACATTGCCAACAAGTTGTGTATAGGAAATGTAGGGGAAGGTGAATGTAGCCTCTCTTGGCTTAATTTGGGGGGGGGGAGGTTAACCTCTCTGTGGAACTGTGTGCCCTTTCTCCAGAAGAACAAACCGACACAGCAAAAGTTACACCCAGAGTATTTAGTTCCTCCTTGACATATAAAAGCAAGAAACGAGGACTGAAGGGAGTCTATAAACATCCAGTTTAGATGCCTGGCCTGGAAAAATAGTCTAAACATCTGCTAGAAAATATTAGTTGGATTGAAAGATACCCCATTTCATGTGCAACATATGTGAGCTGTCAACTTTTAAAAAATCTGTATTAGAGTGTACAAATGTGCACATCTCCAATCTGTTCAGATTGTGGTATGTCAGGTGTGAGGCAGAAATGCATTTCTTTCAGTAACGTTGAACCTTTGATCCATCCACATGGGCTTCTGTTTTTCCTGGAGTTACGGGGGGGGGCTGAAAAGGATCAGAAGCCCACAAGCAGGATGTGGATTCAACAACACATATTTTCCTCTCTCCTCAACTGGTACTGAGGTGCATGCTATCCCAATACTGATCTGGTCATCATAACTAAAGCCATTTCTGCGCTAGAGTGTTATAGAGCGATTATTCCACTTTCAGCATCCTATGGAATCCTGGGGTTTGCAGTTTCGGGAGGGGCTGGCGCTATAACAGTCTAATGCAGAAATGGCCTAAAAGCCAGAGCTAAACAAACATACCTGGAGATCTTAAAAGCTCTATAGGGCAGGCCAAACTCAGTTTCAGAGTTCTTAGCAGCGACAACCCAGTGGTGTCAGGATAAAAGAATGAGCTGAAAAATGCCAGTACGTTTTACTTAAAACTCTTATTGCTAGTAATTAAGCCTTAGTTCAGTCTTTTAGAATTTTTTTTTTAAAAAAAAAAAGCTGAGAAGACACTAGCTCTTATTTCTTATGAAATTCATTACAGGTACTTATTAAAATGGATTCATCCAAACCTTCTGTGTGTGTGTGTGTGTGTAGGGGGGGAATTTGTATACTTATAGACTAATATTTCTGGAATGGGAAGAGCCTATTAACATCAGAGTACAGCAGAAACAGTTTGAACAACAGCCAGAAGAGGGAGGAACAAGGAGAAGAGTTTTGGATATTACTGTCTAGTCTTCCTCTTCTCTCATTCCTGCTGCTTCTGCTGTTCTGGAAATTTTCTGATTTGTTGATGTTAATGCATTAGTCTCTTGATGCTTCTCTTCTTATGTTGCATTTATCAGTAAGGTATATCTATGGAATGGTTAGCAATAGCTGCTGTGATTGTTGTCTTTGCTATATGCCTACAAGTCATTTCCAGCTTATAGTGACATTAAGATGACCGTACCTCAGGCTGTGTTGTTGTTGTTGTTTGTTGTTTGCAAGACTGGTTCAGAGGGGGTTAGCTTTTACCTTCCTCCAAGGCTGAGACAGTTTCCATGGGTTTCCATGGTTAAGCAGGAATTCAGAACTTGGTCTCCAGAGTCATAGTTCAATGCTATACCACTATACCACACTGCAGATGTGATAATTTGTTAGTTAAAGGTCAATATTATGTTTTGCAATATTTTATTTGCATCCACTCATTGGTTTCCCTGTGTTGTATATGGTATTGATCTGTCTTATTTATTGTCTACATTTATAGTGGCTCAATATGGATTACAATTCTGATATTTTCGTATTGATTGATTTATCCTTTTTCTCAGACAATTTGAGTTTCTGGTCAAAAAAGGGGGAAACGGAAATTGTAAACATTAATTGAAAGAAATTATGAAAAAGTGATAAATGTATCCAAAAAGTTTATATTGGAGGAGAATCCCAAATGTTGCATTATCATGTCTTTTTCATGCTTCCAGCTTCTGCACACTTGAAAGTGGATGTGTTGGGTTGAGCAGATATTTGGTGATTCAACAAAGAACTGTGTTAGGAAATTAATTAATAACCTATATTAAGTTTCTCTGTCTCTTTGTCTGTCTCTCTCTCTTTTCGGTAATGACACTATAACAAATTTCAGATTTCTAATGTGGTACAACAAATCAGAGTGCAGTCACTTTTTGGTGAACCAAGTACATCCTCAGTGGTTCTCAACCTGTGGGTCCCCAGATGTTTGTGGACTTCAGCTCCCAGAAGCCCTAGCTACTATGGTCAATGCTCAGGGCTTCTGGGAGCTGAAGTCCAAAAACATATGGGGACCCACAGGTTGAGAACCATTGTATGGCTTTCAAACGTGTTTTAAAAACGGATGTGAAGATGTCTCAATCCCAGTTTTCTTGTTCTTCTCTGAATCCCATCTGTATTGTCTTTCTCTCCTTGTTTTGATTGAATTGAGATACTGTTCATTCTGCATGGAAATTTGTGCTCATTCATTTATATATTTTACCGAATTCACATGTTTCTCCCTTTGACTGCAACTAATGTATTTTTCAGTGGTACTCATTTTTAGCTGCCCACAGTTGTAATGTTCACATCCTTTGTGCCAACTTAGTTTCTCCAGAAGGGTAAAGAAGAATAAAGAATCGACACATCTGAAACTCCTTTTAAGCTTTGCCCATGTATGAATTCTCAAAGCGAGGTGTATCTTTTCTTCTAACCACTTTCAAGAGGTGCAAAAAAGGCTAGTTTCACTTAAAAGTATCAAAACCCAACAATGGACTTCTCCATCCATAAGACATTACAGAGTCATTTGGGACATGACCTTTTTCAAGTTTTACGGCATTCTTTTATTAGTCCTCATGAATCCTGTATGGCCATTATGTACTACAGATCACTCAACTGTAGTGCAATGTAGTGGATTCTGACCAGACTCTTCAAAACCCACTTATTAGGAAGCAGTCTCTGGGATTAATGGAGGTCTTTTCCCCTGCCTAATGTTCCTATCCTCTCCTGTGACTGACCTCCAGTGTGTCTGGCAGAAAAAGGACCCTTGTTTCAAATCCACATTTCTCCAGATCCACTGGTGCAATGTCTTCTCAATCAACAGGGAACAGACACCCATTGATCTGAAGGGCTGCTTACTGGTAAGTAATACACAGATCACAGTTAAAGTTGCAAGTTTTTTTGCAGCAGCTATGAGCTACCGTAAACTTATGGTTAACCATGTACTTTAGCCAAATTGTTAAATATGTTAACCATGTGCTATAGCCAAATTGCTCTATTTATGCTTTGTAATTGTTCAATTTTTTGTAATTTTTTAATCTTATATTGTATTTTAACTGTATTTGTGTTATAAGGTGACCGTCGATTAATTGCTGGCTATTTGCCGTAATAAACTTGATGTTGATGCTTACTGGTAAGTGGAGTCTGGGGGAATTTCCACTCCCTATATAGCCCTTCACCTAGAGACTATGTACAGATCATGAATGCACACAAGTTATACATGCGTAACTTTAAGTTACTTATTGCCTAACAGCATTCTGGGCCCTAATTCCCCACCCCTTCCCAAATAATGAAAAGTAATGAGCAATGCAGCAAGTGACACCACAAATAACTCGCCCAACATTGTGACAAGTAATGACATTGAATTACTTTTAAATACTGCTACTGTATATACCCGGTGTTGCCCAGAATTTTATTTTCTCATAGGTAATGCTTACTAGAAAGATTTAAGATCCTGTGTCTCTAATTCCCCAAACTGTCTTGTCCAGTACCTGTAACTTTTCCCCATATTCCCCAATCCAATCTGTATTCAGAGTTATTAACATATAGAGGTTGGGTTCCTGAGGGAATACATTGCCCGCCTCCTTGCTGCTAGGCCACAGCTTCATAGCAACCGGCCAGGCCCAAAAGCTCTCTGGCTGAGAATTCAAAAGGCCCCTCCCTAAACTACAAACCCCAGGGTTCCACAGAATCTCCTCAGGCAGCCAATCATATGAGGTCTTCACATCACACAGCCAATCACATGAAGTCAGGTCTTCGCCTGACACAGACACAGAACTTTGACTTTTATATATTAGGTAATGAGTTATCAGAATTAATCATTTTTAAAGGTAAATTTCCAATTTTTAAAATTGTATTCTTGCACTTCAGTGGTCAGTCAAGATAGCTAAATGATGACATTAATTAGATGTGTTATGTCATAAATAAATATGTTATGTTATAAATAAGATGAATGTATAAATAGATGAACAGATAGGAAAAAAAATACTGTTGTCATGAATTTTTGTGCATCTCGTATTGCTGAGAAAGTTACTGAGAAACTATTGATCCACCTCTCTCAGAACAAAAAAAAAGTATTCTTTTAGGCCTAATAATAAAATTTGAATTTTGAAATTGAAATAAGTAAAAGTTTGGAATTGTTATTAAAGAGAAAACACAAAAGGATGCAAGCAGGTTCACAAGGAATTCTGAGTGACCATTGGCAAGATGGCTAGGATGGTATCCAAATAAAGACTGTTGCATCTTGGAGCCTTCTTACTTGAGTCAACAGGTTAACTGACTGATAAAACGTTGTAGAACAAGGCTGAAAATACACTTGAAGTTTCTTTTTTTAATGAGCAGAAAATACAGTCTAATAAATAGAAATTAAATATATATATATAGATATCTACAAGCAGTAGACCTAATCAAAATATCTATACACAATTTATAGATTTAAATATAATTAGCAGATTTTGAATCATAGAGTCTTAGGCCATTTCTGCACTACACTGTTATAGCACAATTATTCCACTTTCAATAATTCCTGTGGAATTCTGGGGTTTGTAGTTTACTGAGGACAAAGAGCTCTCTGGCTGAGAATTCTAAATGTCCCTCCCTAAATTGCAAACCCCAGGATTACACAGGATGTTGAAAGTGGAATAATAGCACTATAAGAGTGTAGTGCGGAAATGGCCTGTGTCTGGCATGGGGAGGCCCTACCAGTAGCACTGCTTCCATCAGCATAGCTTCTTGCCTCACAAAAGAGTGCACTTACACCACTGTAAAAAGGTAGTGCCATGGGTGGAAGAAGAATTCTGCCTATAATAATAATATTGTTCAGCCATAATTCATAAGGGAAGAGACAGAACATGTATGGATATTTTTATTTAGACAGCACATATAAAGACATCTTTGTTTTGAGAAACAAGACAAATAACGTGCTATCTAAAAGGCATCTCAAAAATTCTTACTGGCATTCAGTCGAAAAAAAAAAAGAGCATGGATGATTATTCCAACTCAAGTCACTTTGCTATTGCCAAACTTGACCTCATCGGAACAGATAGAAGGTAGTGGATAATCCAAGTTATACAATTACATAGTACTGGTGTGCCATCTCCCCTCTTCTCAGCACCATTTTTTGTGCTTGAAAGCATCCTGTCATTTAGACTCACATTGCTTCTTTTGTTGTTGCTGTTCTGACCACAATTAAAATGGAACTTGTGTCTGAAACAATTTGAGGGGTAATACGACAATTCACATCTGAATGAAATATCTCTTCAGTCTCATAGGACACAAGATTAAAAAGAAGGAGACAAAAGAAAGAAAGAAGGCAGGAACAGATAAAAAGGAAAATGGATAGACTCCTTCACAGTACTTAGAGCAAAAGTAATTTTCCAAGACCCCTAAATAAATTGCTCTCTAATTCACAAATAATACAGTACATATTTAAGTTGTCATAAAGAATCATTACTGAATTCAGGGCCTGGAATTTATAATAAAGGAAACACAGAGGAAGGAACTGCGGGAGAAAAACTGTGCCATAAAAATACAGAACTGGTAATACTTAACTGCTTTTTTTCATAAATCATTTGCCAATAAATGCAAAACAATGGAGACTCAGCAGAAAAAAAGTATGTGGTGTTTATAGGAAATTTTTTTTTAAAAGAGCCATACTGTTTCTTAAATTTCATTGCATGAAAATGCTGGTGTAATAACATTGTCTTACCTGTTAAAAATTCTGGTGTATGCTTAACATGCAAATGTTCACTTCCTTGAAAAACTTTGTCTCCCAGGAGAGAAGAAAATTTACCATGTACAGGTTTTTGCGGGGTGTGTGTGTGTGCAAATGCAACACTTTTCACAAAAAATGAACAGTTGATTTTTTTGCTCTCGTACAAACCAAAAATCTCATAACAGCTTTTCCCCATCAGGCTGTCTTGATAGGTCACTCTTCCTTGTCAAAGATTAGAAAATTCACTAATATTCTTTACATCTTTAATATATATCTTTATCTATGAGGAATATCATCAGTCAACTGATGGTCTATCTATCTTAAGGACAGCACATTTGAATGCAGGCTACAAATATTCATTAGAACAGTAGTTTGAGAACTGGAGTTTGTTAAGTATGAATGAAGATATAAGTTCTGCATGGTTTGCTTGTAGTTTTGCTACAGCTTATGTGTCATTACTTCTCCCTAACGAGTGTGTCTCTTCTTCCACTATCACATTCCATTGGTGACCCCTCTGACAGGTTGGTAGCCAAAATGAGACCACTTTGAAACAAGAAGGTCAGAGAGTGCTGGAAGGGAGGGAATACTCTATACAGTTTGAAGAAGTACAAAAAAATATATCTAGGAGAAAAAAACCCCCACATGAGTTATAATATTTCAAGAATAGCAAGAGTAGAATCATAGAATCATGAGATTGGAAGAGACCACAGGGGCCATCCAGTTTAACCCCTGCTATGCAGGAACACACATCAAAGCATTCCCAACAGATGGCCATCCAGTTTCTGCTTAAAACCTCCAAAGAAGGAGACTCTACCACACTCCCAGGCAACATATTCCGCTGCCGGACAGCTCTGACCATCAGGAAGTTCTTCCTGAGGTTAAGGTGGAATCTCCTTTCCTGTAGCTTGAATCCATTGCTCCTTGTCCTAGTCTCTGGAGCAGCAGAAAACAAGCCCTCTTCGACATGAGATCGACATTCCAGCTTGTCGATATCCTGCTTGAATTGAGGTGCCCAGAACTGGACACAGTATTTCAAATGAGGCTTAACAAATGCAAAAGAGAGTGGTACCATTACCTCCCTCGATCTAGACACCATACTCCTATTGATGCAGCTGAGAACTGCATTGGCTTTCTTGGCTGCCACATCACACTACTGACTCATGTTCAGCTTGTGATCTACCAAGATTCCTAGATCCCTTTCACACATACTGCTATCCAGCCATGAGTCCCCCACTCTATATTTGTGGATTCCATTTTTTCTGCCTAAGTGTAGGACCTTACATTTCTCTCTGTTGAAATGCAAGGTAATGCAAGGAAGGAGAACAAAATTAGTTGCGGGACCTGGATTGCCATCTCAGGCCAGTTCCATGGGCTGGGTGGCGCCAAGGAGTAGGACTCCACCCAAACCCTTCCTTTTCCCTGAAATCTTCTTGACTTACTCAGTCTTCTCCATTTCCAGTTTTTCCATGCAAAAAGGGGCACAGAGCTTCACAGGTGCCTCCATATGGCAGAATTGCAACAATTTGATACCATTGTAACTGTCATGGTTTTATCCTACAGCATGATGGATTTGGTGAGGGACTTGGAATTCTTTGCTATAGAACTGTAGTCCACTCCCTTACACCATAGCAGAGAATTTAAAGCATCTCACTGAATTACAAATCTCCATAGTTCATAACAGTTGTTTCTCTTGGTACGAAGGAAGTTTCTTCAAGTATCCATCACTGTCTGAGTGGAATTCCTATATCATCTATGAATTTGTAGCACCAGTTTCCATACAACATTCTCAACATTTATTCCAGAGTTATTTCCTACTGTTTCATCAGACCAATGATTAAATAAAAACGTCTAAAACAGAAGCTGGAAGAAAACAACAGCTAAGATCCTGTTATCAGGAGATGCAGCTATAGAGATGAAGCTGTGTCTCTGTAGCTATATCCCTGGGTACTAGCCCCCCAAACTGCATTCTTCAGCAACATAGAAATAGCCGCTTTGGTGCTGTGTGTGAAAGCGTTGCACCGCTGAAAGGGTAGGTTTGGAAGCATCTTTAGTCATCGTACAGTTGGAAGAGACTTCCAATCTGCACAATTATCATAAAAATGAATTGTGATGGTGTCAGTCAGACTTATACCATCATAATTCATAAGATGCTAGCGAATGTAAGTTCTTCTGGTAGATCTCTGGATGGTTCATAGTAACTACGTAGGGTGGTTTTGTTGTTTAGCAAGACTGACAGAAAAAGGTGGGTCCCATCATGTAGATTAAGCTGCTCAGTTAAGCTAAAAATTAAATTAAATTAGATTAAGTTAAATTAAATGGTTTTGGTGAAACTGCTCCAGAGACCAGGACAAGGAGCAATGGATTCAAGCTGCAGGAAAGGAGATTCCACCTGAACCTCAGGAAGAACTTCCTGCCAGTCAGGGCTGTCTGGCAGTGGAATCTGCTGCCTCGGAGTGTAGTGGAGTCTCCTTCTTTGGAGGTTTTTAAGCGGAGGCTGGATGGCCACCTGTTGGGAGTGCTTTGAGGGTGTTCCTGCATGGCAGGGGGTTGGACTGGATGGCCCCTGGGGTCTCTTCCAACTCTACATTTCTGTGATTCTATGATTCTATGAAACTGTTCTTTAGTTTTGATACCAAAACAAATTCTGTGTGCATATCTTTCACCTCCAATCCCAAAATCAGTGTTTTACACTTACTAAACCCTAGGGTTCTATTTAAAAAGAAAACAAAATGTATAAGCAGATGTGTAACTATGGGGGGAGCTAAAAGAGGGTATTGCCCCCAGATGGGAATTCTGTCCCTCAAATGAAGCTTTTCTTCAGTTCATTCTCTCTCTCTTGCTCTCTCTTTTCGCATTGAAGAGACTGAGACTTTAAAAATCCTTCATACCTAGTACTCTTCTATTTGCTGTGCAACTTGTTAACTTTGTTTGCCCCTTTCTTTGGATGCATAAACTGGGTTTCTAAACACTTTACTTTCCCACATGGCTAGAAATCTGGGAGAGAAAATTTCTTTGGGAGACAGAATTCTGATTTGGAGACAAGGCCCTGATCTTCCCCCATTACCTACACCCCTAGATCTAAGCAAGCCTGAACATTTCCCAGCCTTGTTCCAAGGCAGGGAAGGGCAATTGTAGTGAGTCTGCGGTCAGTTCTCAGGATCCTCTGGGGCTCTACGCACTTACAAAGATGCCACTCCCCCCAAAGAAGGAATGGACCTGAAAAGAAGAAAAGCAACAGTTATGGTTTTGAAAACTTGGCTTAACATATGAAAGAGGCTTGTAACATCTATTTGGGAGGTGAATTGCCCATGCTGGGGCTTCCAGGGGAGGTAGTTGAACTCCTCTGTTCTTTTTCATTTTTTTGACCAGAAATAGGAAGGCTGAGAATGTTCAGGCTGACAAAAATAGGTCTGGCGGGCCACATGTCACTTCAGGATTTCAACCATCCTAAAATACACAAAGGCACATTTTATTGCTTGTGGTGTGTCCACTGTCTAAACATTTTCAATTCTTACCAAAATCTGAGATGTCAGACTGCCTCTTTCTCACTTCATCCACTCAAAAAGGGAACAGAGGAGGAAGAATGAAAAGAGAATGAGCAAAACTTTAAAACCCCAAACTCTTAAAAACTTCCTGACTCAAAAGCTGTGCTCAGTATGATTTCCATGACAAAATAATGTGCTTCATCTCTTTAACACCATCAAGAACATGTCACACCTTTGTCTCTCCTCAGAGGCAGAGAAAAAAATATCATTAGCACTCCACAATGTTCCTAAGTGCAAGATTAGATTCTGTGAGTTCTACCACCCCAGTCTTTTTCACTTGGCAGATGAATGGCAGTTGAAAAAGAGTTAAATTACACTTTAGCTTTTCGTAAGAAATTGGCAGAAATAAATATTTTCTTTTTTAAAAAAAGAAACTGCTTTTAATTGTGTGCTGATTTTATATTCTTAGTAGTGTGAACCCATATTATGTGGATTCAAGAAAGCAGTTTACTTAGCAAAATGGAAACCTAATTTTTCTCTCCATTCAGGTGCAGGACTCTGCTTGAAACTTAAGAGTAAGTTTCATAAAATTCATTCTAGCAGGCAAAATGGTTAATTTTCCCATTTTTCTCTCTTTGAATAGAGAGAGTATTTAAAAATTGCAGTTTTCAAAGACTATAGCCCTTGTAACACTATGGCCCAATAGCATTTGGTCCCGATTTTATCCCAGAACTACCATTGCTGGTATAGGATTGGGACCTGAACACTCCCCACCATTCCCAGTTGACTGCCAGCAGATGGGTAGTATTAGAGATACTCTCCTCTTTTCTGCAGTAGAGCCCACCTCTTCCTGCACTGTATTGCAGAAAGAAATGCTTGATAGTGTTTCCGTCCCTGCTGCATGCCCACAGCTGATGGGATCATTGTGGGAAAGGGGCCATTACCAGACTTTTTCGGGTAATGATATATGGCATGACAGCAGTGGAGGGGGACGTGACAGCAGTGCAACTGCAACAACGTTGTGTGATGGCACGTGTCCTGGACTGGCACGGCAGCAACGCATTGCCATGTCAGGATGGTGATGTCATGCAGTGAGGGCCTATGTTCACTTTGACATTTATTCTGTTAAAAAAAAAAAAAGGCACGTGAGGAGTTTTTTGCATAATTTTTCCACATAAAACTGCATGTATATTTTCTGCAAAAAAATTGGTCTTTTCTGTGTAGGAAACTTGATTTCTCTGAAGAAACATATTTTTGTGCAAAAGAATGTTGCCATTTGATGTGCAAATATGTACATTCTTCATGCATTATAGAATTATAAATCTGGTCAGAAAGTGTGACCTAGATTGGGGTTTGATCCTTTGGTGAGAATGTAGTCAAAGGACTGTTTATGATCCTTGTGCTTTTATGAGAGTTTAAAGATATAAGGAAACTGTCTAAATGAAGTACTATATTAGCTTTGACCTGCATATGAACTCCAGTACTTTGTTCTGTACATTATTGTCATAAATATTACAGTTTATTTTTATAAATAATGACTCAGCTGATTGGTATACAGTACTTCATATAATACAGAACATAACACTACCATAGAACTATTAAGGGGTTCTAAATAACCATTGCAAGGTGTCTTATCAGACTGGTTGCCTTATCAGACTGGGGAACTGCCATACCAACCTAGGGGAGGAAAAGACGTAGGCCCTGTCACAGCATCCCAGTATGCATCAGGGTCTACTGGTGAACATTGTCATCCCCTAGCTAGAAACCTATTTGACCCATTTAAACCATTTTTGAATATTATTTCTATCGCTTCAAGCATGAATGCATTTCTTAAGAGGCTGTGCCACTATCAGCATGAAGATACTGGAGTTAAATTCCATATGCACTGCAGATAATCTAAAAAATGTAGATTGAGAGAAACCCGTCAAACCTTGATCTGGAAAGAGTTTCCTTGCTCATCCCTAATCATGTAACATCTGAATCAGGCTCTAGTGTTCATTGACGTTTGTATCCCTCTTCTTTTATAAGAGCCTATTAAGTTGCACGTGTCCTCTGCAATATCATGTTGCATTTTCACAAGACATCTCCCAATTCATCCAAATGAACAAATTTATAGTCACACTTTAGCATGTGAATCAGCAAAGCTTTGATGAATGAGATCACAGACCAGATAGGTAAATAGGGAAAAGGTTGAAGGATGTAAGCTTGCAATGTATAATTTATTACAAGCACCACCAAATACTAATGATGAGAGAAAACAAATTATTGGCCTCTCCTGCAGTGACCATGAGAACATAATAAATATTGCATTACCTTCTGATCGTCAGACATTTGAATAGCTCATCTGTCCTATTTATGCCAGCTAAAATGAATTCAACCTATCAGTGGCAAATGCATTTTTAATGCTTGTCTTTACTTTCTGTGACACAGCCTGCACAAAAAAGTCTGTGTTCCACAGGGATTTTATTATTCATTTTATTACATGCTCTAAACTATTGCTGCTCGAATCAGCTTCTCTGATAGAAAGCAAGCTCTTTCCCTCAGGAAGGTGTGTGAGTGAGTATAGACCAATATCCCCTTTCTTGATAATCTTTTCTCTTAGTAAAATGTTATCTCTTGTCTTTATAATTTTTACAAACTGGAATATTTCATTATAATGGGGAAAGCAATCATAAAAGACCATTACACATCTCAAACTTTAAATATTTCAGAGCTCTCTATTGGCACATTCTTCTTTTGACAAGGCAAAAGAAGCCAACATGACCACTGTTAATAGTATTAAAGTTGAAGTATAGAGGAGCATGGTGTAATGATTTGAACATTGGACTATGATCCTTGAGACCAGAGTCAATTCCCCATTGAGTCATAGAAATCCACTAGGTGACCTTAAGCATCTTACACTCTCAGCCCAGAAAACCCCATTGTAGCTTCGCCTTAGGGTCACTTAAAGTTGGAAACAACTTGAGGGCACACAACAACAATAACAACAAACAACAACAGTTTTCTAGTTGCAAGGAATCTGAGTAATCCTCCTGCTGCTAAGTTTATCAAGGTTACCATAATTGTTGCTTGCCAAAATTTGTCATCATATTAAACTGTGCTCATGATCTTTTTTAAAAAATGCCTAAAACGTGTAACACAAAGCTGTACAATTGAGCTACAGACCTGTTGACATTGTGGAATATTTAAGTGTCTTTGTCCTGGTTGCCATGATTTTCTCAAACAAGATTCATAGAATTACCCTGTCTGAAACAGTAGTAAATATATAAACCACCAAAATGGGAAGGCATAAATCCAGTTGCTAGCCCCAACAAGACTACGGGCCTTTCTGCATCCTAGCTTTTCTCGGCGCTGGGGTGCGGTGATCACGCGAGCAGACTCTTGTGAGAGGCTCTCGCTTTCCTGCTTCTTCAGCTCCACACAAGCTTCCTGTTCATGCGAGACCCCTACCTCTTCCTTTCGCAGTGCAGCCTGGGACCTTCGCAGGCTGCACTGAGACAGGAAGCGAGACCGGCCTGGCTCCCAAGGCTCCACACGCCAGGTAAGTGCACACGGAGCCCGGGAGCAATGCACGATCATGCAGCAGTTTCGACTGAAAGTAAAAAATGCAAAGGTGCACGATTGTTACCTGCTGGCCCATGGAGCCTTGCACGATTGTGAGGGTGTCATGCAGATCACTCCTTGCAATCACATGAGGCTCCAGGCCCTCTTTCGCATGGCAGATGCCATGCAAAAAGGGCCTACACATCAATTATTGAATTGGAAACCATTGACTGGATAGGTTTACTTCTGTTGAGGCTAGCAGTTTGATTTTAGCCAAATAGTGTTATATTTTGAAAAGATGAAAGAATAATGGACTATGCATTTGATCGTCTATTTATATTTCCTGTTATCTGGTTTAGAGACAGTGGCCAGAATCCTGTGTCACAGTTATGAAGGCATAACCTGGAGTTAGTCATTCATGACTGTTACATATTCATGGTTCTTACACAGGGAGTCCTGGTTTAGGGGCTATGCACAGACTGTGAAAGTTCCCCAGTCTCTGCTTACTGGGCAGCAGCCACTGCAGTCGATGGGGATCTGTTCTCCTGTTGATCAGAAATCAACTAACATTCTCACTCATACTCTTGCATAAATGATCTCCAACACAAGAGGAAATTGCAACAGAAGGGCTATGAATGGCATTCAACTGCTTTCTGAATGGAAAGAAAGGAGAATAGACCCCTATCTACCACAGTGGCTGCTCCCTGGTAAGTAGGGATGGGAAGGGTCAGGATTCACAGTGTCTCTCTGTTAGCTGTAGTAGGTATGCGTTCATAACTGACCAATAATATTCCAGTCCATGTGTCTACATATTTGATGAATCTACTTATAGTGCCTGTTACCTGTTTTAGGCAATGGAAGATGGAAGATACACTATGCAACATTAGAAACTTTACAGAGAGAAATCTTGCTCTTTGCTCTTATTTTATCTTCCTTGTGTTATTGAGTAAAGATTGTGCTAGTCAGAGATTTACCTAGCAAACATAGCCAGAGATTGAGCCCATTTCCACATGGGGTTTTTAACATGGGGCAGAGTGTCCTCCAGGGAGGACGTCTGCACCTGGGAGCGGACTGAGTCAGACCTACTTAATGTAGATCCGCACCTCAGCCCGCTCTGGAACGACCCCAAGTGGTCACCCAGCATGCTTTTGAAAGACTGCTAAAAACAGGTCTTTCAAAAGCACGGAGCACGCCACTGCGAGCCTGCTCCCTTATGGAGATTCGCAGGCTCGCATTGGTGCAAGCCTGCGATCTGCCGGGGGCGGGCTTTAGGCTGGTGAGCTTCAGCGGTTGGTTAAGACCCTCAACCAACCGGAAGCAGCCATTTTCATCCAGAGCAGTGCGGAGTGGCAGCCATGCACTGCTCCGGAGAAGCGTGGACCGGACCGGGGAGCCCAAAAGTCCGATGAGTAGCATCACGGGGCAATTCCCTCTCCCTGCGCGGAAATGGCCTGAGTTTGGTCATAATGAATGACCAGAAATTCTGATGTTCAGTACTGAAGCTAAGAATGTGCTGCTCTGATCAGTGTTTGAATGGGAGGCCACTCAGAGCTGCACAGATGCTGCTCTGCATTTTCCTAAGCAGAAAAAAAACCCCTCACATTGCACTCTGGTTGTGACAGTGAGGCATTTTATTGTACACACAAGAGAAATAAAATGAAAAATGCAATTACTCTATACTCACCTGTGTATAACAGATGTTGAGGCTCTTCTATACTTTACAAGATGGCAATGACTGCAAATGAATCATTGATGTTGTGAGCTAAGTGCACAGAAAATCTTTGCAGTTGTTATCCTCCCAGGAACTCATCTTCACAGGTGGAGATCTGTAGCTGAACAACAGTCCAAGGCCCAAGAGCAATTTGCCCAAGGCCACCTACCAAGCCTATCTCTGAGAAGAAATATGTTGTCCTCTCTTTCAAATACTTTGCCCATCATGCCCTGCTTCTGATTACAAAATCCAGGAGAGCTCATCGTCTTCTAATCACCTGAAATGGGAACATGAAGCTACCACTCATGCAGTGGGCCTCTTCTTGCTTCTTTGTACCTGGCTGTTAATGTACACAATGATACCACTTGTAGGGCAGATAATCAAGGAGAAAGATTAAATTCTGGAATTCATTTTTAAATATTCCACCTTGAATCAGAAACTCACTAGAAAAGTACTCAGGACAGAATGAACCTGTACAGTATGCATTCTTCACCTGTGTGCTTCAGGGTCCATGGATTGGATGCTGTCTGTCTGTCTGTCTACTTACCTAATCTATCTGTATATCTATTCCTTTGGTTTCTGAAAATTCTGTTTAAATGAATTTTTAAGTGGGGGAAAAGTCTTCAGCTTCCATCAGATTGTCAAAGGATTTATGTCCCCATCCCGCCATAAAAAAAGAAAAAGTAAAGAACTATTGTCAACAAGATGGAAGGAAATCCACATGGCTATTGCTCTCCATGTTACTGATTTTTCTAAGGGATGAACCAGATCATTATTATCACCCCTCTGTCATTTCAAAAATGAAGGTGGCTTGGGCCAAGCCAGACACTGAGTTGGTGACAGTAGGAAACAGGTAGTAGAAACCTAGCCATTTGGTCTGGTTTTCTTGTGTTCTCGGTGCTGGCCAAATCCAAATGTTTTTATTGCCTGAGTCTGCTAGGAAATTTCTGCTTCATTATGTCAGCCAAAACTATGCAAAGTAAGTACCATGAAAAAGAAGTGTGAAACCTGAGAACTTAGAGAAAAAATAAGTTTCTTTTAACACTGGATATTTAGAAAGTTCTTGCTGCATATGTAAATAGTTCCTCCAGATATTCTCCCTTACCTTTTGCTTCCAGGTGATCTCAGAAGGCACTTGTGCTGAATGTAAAAAATCATGCAGCAAACTTGCCTCAGTTACTTAGGAAACTGTAAATCACTGAAGAGCATTCAGGAGGCTGACAAAGTTCATTTTTCACTGTCCAAAAAAGTCTTTAGGGACCTATCATCTTAGCTAAATCCATAACCCTGTAAATTAATTTCTCATGACAACAATCATTCAAGATGGACAGTTTGAAGGATTCTAAAATGACCTTCTTCTTTGGAAAACTAAAGACTTCTGCACAATCTCAATATGATGTGCAACCAACATTTATGACTTTACTACATTAAAGGCAGAGTAAAGAATCTGGATGTTTTCCATAACCAATGTTGTCTCTTGGCTGGTCACATGCATTATACAATAGTTCCATCCCAACAGTGTGAGTGTGGAGCAAAATTCAAATACAGAAGCTGTTTAAAAGTCCTTACAAGATCATGGTCACTTGGGCCCATACCATCTCTCTTTACAGCCAGTTAGCAGAGGGGCAAATGTTTGTAAATTATGCACAAACCTGACTGTGGAATATATTCCTCAGAATATGAAGAACATCTGGAGATAACACAGTACTTGCAGCATCTACTTGATTAATAATCAATGTTGAAAACCAGAGCTTATCATAGGCCATTTCCGCACCGGGCTTTTAAAATGGTGCAGAGCGACCTCCGACGGAGGTCTTCTGCACCGTAGAGTGGACTGGGAAGGACTACTTTTTGTAGTTCCATATCCCAGTCCAGTTCTGTGCGACCGACACTGGTCGCACAGCATACCTTTTAAAAACCGCTTTTTAGAGGTTTTTAAAAAGCATGGAGTGCGCTACTCCATGCCGCTCCATCGCCGTGCCCCGGAGCAGATTTGCAGGCGTGCGCAAGTGCATGCCTGCAGATCTTCCGGGGCGGGCTTTCAGCTGGCGAGCTTCTCCAATTGGTGGAGAGCCTCCACCAACCAGAAGCCACCATTTTGGACACCAGAACAGCGTGGAGCGATGAGCTCGCACTGCTCCTCATCATGACGGACTCACCCAGACACTCAGGAAATCCGGTGAGTCCCGTTTTCGCACGGCTCCTTCCCCATGTCTGGAACGGGCCATAGAACTACCTGGTCCTGGAATAATACAGAATAATAATAATCAAGAAATGATTTTTAAAAATGTTTTGTGTTAAAATACATGCAAACTTTGCATTTCATTATTTCATTATTGGCTATGGCTCTTCTTGTACAACAGTATTTAAAGTCAAAGGTTCACTAGAGTGGTTCTTAACCTTTTCTTTACAACAGTTCTTGTTGTGGTGGTTGTGTTTGTGCTTGTTGTTGTTGTGTGCCTTCAAGTCATTTCCGACTTAGGGCGATCCTACAGTGAACCTATCACTGGGCTTTCTGGAGCTGAGACTGTGTGATGTGCCCAAGATCACCCAGTGGGTTTCCATGGCGAAGCAGGGAATCAAAACCTGGTCACCAGGATTATAGTCCAATGTTCAAACCGCTATAGCATGCTGGCTCTCAAGATTTATAGTTTATAATTTATAGCCTACCAGTATATTAGCACAGCTGGCTTCAATAACTAGCATGGTTTACTTAAGGAGGGGGAAAGTATTTCTAGTATCTCTATTTTCGGTGTTTGAGCTGTCCGTGTATGACAGGATACAACAATTCAGTTTCCTTCTCTAAATCTGCAGTTGCTGCCTGAGAAGGACCAAGCCCTGCTTCTGTCACAATAGGGCTTCCACCCTCTTTTGACTCTGGCTAGGGCTTAGCCTCTGGAAACTCCTTCTTCATCCAACGAGACCTCCTTCAGGCATGATACAACCAACCAATTTCTTATTATTATGTATTATTTCATGGCCAGGTAGTTCTAAGATAAGCTTGGGTTTTCAATATTATTTTTTTAATAAAGTAAATGCTGCAGGTGCTGTATTATCCTCACATGGCTCAAAGGGGAGCGATCTTTGCCTGTATTGGGATCCCTCTAGGACAACTGAACTACAACATAAACAACTTTTGATACAAAATGTAGGCTGGTGACTTCACCGTCATCACTCTTCTTCTCCTGTATGATTCTTCAATATCTTTTGCCTGATGAAGAAGTCAGCAGAGCTTCAAAACCTTGCATGATGTATTTTGTGCATTACAGCTGTCCAGTAAAGTTACCACTCTTTTGTGGCTTTTGGATTTTGTTGCACTTTCCTACCTGGTCTGAATGTTTTCTGACCATTGGCTAGACTAATCTCTCTGGCAGCACTTTTCTTGGTTTTAGACTCAGCTCAGGACTGTTTGCTTCATTTTACTTAGAGCTGTTTGGATTATGTTTCAGCTTCCAGAGCTACTGGTATCATCTTAGGAATGGCCTGGTTGGTCAGCCTTTGTAGGTATACATTCTTGGGTATTTGGCCACTTGAAAACGGGAGGAAGAAAACCTTTGAAATTCTTTGTCCTTATATGTCCTTCTTTGCCCTTATATGTTGAATTGGAATCAGTTATGTTGAATCACTCCATTGCCTGGAGTAGTGGGCTATGATGGAAACATTTAGAAAAGAATAAGCCTATTTAAAGTTACAGATTTTTTTTTTTTTTTTTTTTTTGGGGGAGAAAGTTCCTACTTTTCCCAAGAAATCTCTAGAATGGTTGGAAGGAATAAATACATTTTGAATTAGGGCATGGAAAGTCCATTTGTTTCAAGTTTCATCATGGATTTTATTGATTCAGCTATGTAAGGTCTCAGTTAATGTCTTCAGCTGGGAGAACCAGGACTGAGGGAATCATATCACATCAGATTCTGTGAGCTGTTCATCTCTGCCTGTTCATAATTTCTTGCAAGCTGTGATACAGAAGTTTATGGCAGGAATGATGGCTAAATAGATCTCCTAAAATGATACGTGCCCTTAAGATTGACTGGTGGGAAAACAGTTATTCCAGGCAACATACTTTGGTTTTAACCATTTCAGATGGCAGATGGATTCCATGTTCCCTCTATGACTTCTATGCTTGGCCTCTCAATTTAATCTTTTTTTTTTTTTTCCTGAGAGGCAGCACCTCAGGTAAAAAGTTAAGCGAACGTTCCTTCCCTCCTGAATCAGATCAGAAGCAGCACAACATTTGCAGATTTAATTTTTAATCGTTTTCTTTTAAAAGTTTTGAGGGAGAGTTTCTTATTGTGGAACTTCTATATGTGCAACTTTCTTTTTTTAATTTAATAAGTGTATTATTCTAAAAAAAAAGGAAGAGCCTCATTCTGAGATAATGCAGTTCAAATTTTGAAGTGTGGAGTAATGTGAGAACCCTGCTATAATGCTCCCTAGAAAGATTATGCCACAGTTTATTGAAATTTATACCATTGAGATCACCTTCATGCAAGTAAGGGCAGCAGTTGAGCTTTCCTTTCTCAGAGGGATGCTAGTATGGACCATTTCTGAGATGTAGTGGGCATATACAGTGGTATGGTTTTAGAACAGCAGACCAACATCACAGGGGATAAGAAGCATTTCAACGTGGTCATTCTGTCAATGTACTGCATTCCAGAAGAAGTTCCCCCCAGGAGAAAGGACATAAGATAGGAGTTTTGAATTTTCCCCTCTTCATACATGCTACTATGGATGGACTCCAATCTTCTGGGACAGTTTTTCCAAGGCTGGTGAGGACAGGAGAGGTTTCAGCACTTTTCTCTAGCATTCTAGCAACTGCAAATCTATCTGCAGAGAGAGCATATCTCATTCTGAGAATATGCCTTGCACAAACAAGGTCCCCATAAACCTAGGGAATCAGTGATAATTGGTATCAACAGTACTGAGCTTAGTGAGTCAGTGTAATACTGCTTTCCATATCTCCATGTAAGTTTGAACCAATCCAGCATCACAGATCTGAAATCCCAGAGTTATGTTTTATTATCAGTTTCTTTAAAGCATTTATATACCAGGGCCCCAGGCATGATGTACAATGGATAAAACCATTATTTTAAATGAATAAATGAATTCAAAAACTTCTTTTTAAAAAAATTAAAAGCTACAAACACTCCTTAAAAATAATTTATAAGCAGAGAATTAAAATAGCCAGAGCAATTTCAAGGGCCAAAGGCCATGCAAATTGTATCTGCACATCCTTCCCCCATAGAGCCAGCATGACTTCCCAGCAAGGGAGGGCTTTTCACAGTTGAGGTGCTGCTACAGAGAAAGCCCTGTCACATGCAATGTAGCCTTGGGGGTGGTGGCATATGCATCATGGCCTGTGATAAAGATCTTCAGTTTGAGGTAGGCTTATATGGGAGGGGATGGAGAGTTGGAAGGAACCTCAAGGTCATCTAGTCCAAGCTTCTGCTGTTGTAGGAATCTACCACTGGAATACCCCTGCACTGATTTTCTTTGTCTCATGCGATTTGTAGCTTATAGTGTTTTGACATTCTGGTTCCCCACCACCATCTTGGACCCCTGGATACCTACACTTTTCATACCTATTAAGGATATTCCCCCTACAGTAGTAAGTCACTTTGCCTCAACCTATTAAACAACCTGAGTGTACAATGCCACCTTCTGGCAAGGGGGAAATAACCATAGAAATGAGAGGGAAGATGTTACACATCCCTTATCTCCATCCCGTGTGAAGTCCTCACTAACTGCTGGTATTTATTCAAACCACTGGGGAAAAGTGTGAGTTAGCTGGAATCTGAAATATTTAATCCCTCCTCCCACGTTGTCTTCTATCTTCCTTCAACATCAGTGTAGTTTAAAAGTTTCACCTTTTAAAGAAAACCAAGTTGAAGTTGAAAAACTGTCGGCTGCTATTAGGAATGGAGACCGCAGTACGGTATGTAGCAGTAATTGTCAAAATCAGTAACTGTCAGCTTTTATTTCATTCAGCTCTTACAACTTAAGCATGTTAGGGGATGCATAATTGTCCATTCCCACATCATACCTACCAGCCCAGCATACTGATATTCAATTCAGTAGTCAAAACATTTATGAAAAAGGAGACAATGTTGAACAAAATGAGACAAAATCTCTCCCTGGTTCTCAGTAGAGTTCTGGGTTGGATTTTTCTCCCCACTCCCCACCTTATAATTCAACATTGCATTTTAGAATACCTCTTGAGTATCCAACGTCAAATCTAATTGTTGTACAAACAAATTGAAATAACCCCAGGAGGCTGCATGCCCCATTAATCTTTTGTGCTTGAATTATTGTTAATAAAGACTTTGGAAAAATAATAGCAGCACTCTTCTCTGGGAGAGTGGGAATATACTTAGAACATCCTGTTTAACAGTGGAGGCCAGATACATGAGAGCTGGCATCTTATTAGTGAAAACCAAAGATTACACCTGCATATGTACTTTTTAAAAAGAGAGCCAGCATGGTGCAGCATTCTGAATGTTGGATGAGGATTTTGGGAGAGTGGCATTCAAGTTACCACTTGGTCAGAGAAATTCAGTGGGTGACCTTCAGCAGGTCACACCCTCTCAGCCTTAGAAGAAGGCAATGTCAAACCCTCTCTGAACAAATCTTGCTCAGAAAACCCTACAAGAAGTTCACCCTGGGGTCACTGTGAGTCAGAAATGAAAGCTTACAACAACAACAATAACAACAACAATGCCTGCAGATGATCACAACCTGTTGTGCTGAATGACATTTGCATCCTAGTCGTCATAGTGCACTTTAGATGCTCCAAGCTACTATTATTTATTGAAAATAAAATAATAGGGGAAAGGCAGCTGTCAAATGCATATATACTTTTTTTAATTGCATACATTTTTAGCTCTTCACTTGTTTAATGTGCATTGCTTTATTTGTATTTTATTTCTCTTCAATGCACCCCAGGCGTCATGACTATGTGAATTTCTAAGGAAAGTCTTGGAGGAAGGGTAAGAGAAACTTTAGTCAAGTAACTAATTTTTTTCCACTCCTACTTCTGGCCAATGAGCCAATTGCACAAAAACAAGGTATACTTGAGTGCCAATCCCTTATGTGGGGCTAACACCAAAGATTTTATTGCATGAGTCAAAGAACAAAGTGGCATCCACTCTCATTCCATGTGCAAAGTCAAGTCGACTGGTAGGTGAATTTTTATTCAGCCATGTTAACAGAACAGCTTCCTTCACTGCATCTGCAAGGCAGCAGGCTAGCTTAGGGAAAAAGGCAGGCCATGGTGACAAGCTTTTTCTTCCAATTCCTCACTGCCATATTCTTGTATCTGATGCCCAGACCTAACTGCCAGGCTGCTTTTTTTCCTTAAGTGATTAGAATCGTATAAAGAGAAAAGTGGAGCTACATTAACTGTCCTGCCCCGTAGTGGTAATGGATGAGCCATTCCATATGTCGATCTGTGGGTACAGCCTTTGAAGCCCCATCACACGCCCACACAGCCATTCCATGACTCCTTAGAAAAAGGTCAGGATCAGAGGAATTTCTGGCCATGTCTCTGTATCCAGATGCAGAACATTTAAAGAAGCACTGAGATCCTTCTTTGATCCTTCTCTCTCCCCACAAGGCACAGGCTAGCTGAGTGAGAGGCTTCAAAGGCTGTATGGTAGGTCAGGAGGCTTTGGACTCTGTGTATGAAAGAAGGGAATACCCACCTCTGCAGCATGCCATGAAGGACATACACAGGCATAAGGGAAATTTATACACTCACTCATTCCTAACAGAATGCCAGCCTTCATGTGTGTTTGTGTGGATATATGGGCGGATCTAAGAATGCAGCCTTTCTTACATGCATTGTTTTCCCAGATGTTTTAGAACCTTGTAGTGCGCATGACAGCTAGATTCAAAGGGGATAGTCTGGGATACCTGCCTGGTCACTAAACATGGGTGCACATTTTTTAGTAGACATCATTCTCCCTATGACCTAGTATTGTAGTATGTAAGCCCTTGTTTCCTGTGAGTCCATTTTGGCCTAACTGTGAGACATATGAGGGAATAATTTACAAGCAGCCCTCTACCTTTGCAGGTTTGTCTTTCATGGATTTGATTATTTGCGAGTTCCTCCAACCCCTGCTCCCCATCTCAGGCACTTCTTTTCCAGGGGAACATTCCTTCTCAGTGGCTCCAAACAGGCCTACAGTCTTTTAGAAACTCACCTATGGTTCCCCCCAACAAAAGTAATACAACAATTGAATTCCAGACCACTTCCTGTTTGGAAAAAAAAACCTTGTTTCCTTAAAATAGTTTAGAAGCAGCAAAAAATTGAGAATTTGCTCCTTGAGAGACAAATAAAAAAAAAATAGCAATTGGGGATGCAGTGATGGTTACAGTCATCCAACTTTCCTTAGGAGGCTAACATAGATCCCTAATTCCTGATAGTTTTTTAATCCTTCCTTTGCTATTTAAGCATCTTGTTTTCCCCCTTTGCCTATGGTGGAAGGTACGCTTATGGACTTAAGGGCTTGTGGGGTGTTCTAGCTTGTGAGTCTAGCTATGAAAACCTGGGCAGCAGGTAAAGACCTGCTGGATCCTTGTGGAGAGTCTGGATAAAACTAAATGAATTCGCCACACAGAGAACATCCTTTGATCTATTTTGGGGTGGTGGTCCTGAGTAGTCCCTACTCCATGAGAAACTTGACTGTGGTGTAACAACATGCATATAGGAGTCTCCCCTCTTAAGCTCTTCACTCTGAACATGGGGCCATTGAGGAATGAGTATGGACTGGATGTTAGAGTGCAGTGGGGGTGATAAGCCCCACTCTCACTTTCATCTAATTTGAGCCGTGTAATTGGTGAATGCCTGAAGAATGCTACGGGTTGCAGAGTTCATAAAATAACTGAACATTTTCAACACTAAAATCCAAACTTTGTGGGTGAGAATGCCACAGATAGGGTTGCCGCCACAGCACAATACTGACGCAAAACTAGGAAAAGTTACTTTTAAAATTACAGAATCCCCTCCCTGCACATGAATCCTGCACATGCTGGCTGGAGGACTATAGCAGTTGTAGTCTAAAAAGGGGTGGTTTCTAAACAGTAGAAAGTCTTTTTTAGAGTCTTGTTTAGAAAGTCTTTTACATTTTCTAAAGTTAGTTAAGATGGACAGATGATAGGATGTCAGAGGAAATAGCAAAAGGCATGGCAGCTTTATTTCCTGATTTAGCAGGAGATTTAAGGAACTACGTCTGGTAGATAAGTTGCATGATGCCATACCAAAGACACATATAAAGGTCTACATATGAGATCTGAGCCTAGCATTTACACAAGCCTGGACCTTTCATTAAGCAGAGTGAAGTGGCTATCTCAACTGACAAATCTTGAGTAGCACAGACTTGAGACAGTTATCCGTGCCTTGTGACCTGTTCAGCTAAATAGAGACTGTTGTTATATTGCCACTGTTAAAGTAAGGTTCAACTGCTAGTCTGATCACCTTTTGTATATGGAATGGGAAGCAGCATCCTGTCCCTTATGTCAGACAACAAACCCACTCTACCTGGTGATACATCTGGAACCCACCCAGCTGCATATCTTGGAATGACCTTTAGTTGCCAAGCAGAAAGTGGAAGCCTAGCATTCAAGTGGCAGAGTGTTGTGTAGGGTTCACTCTATGCTGTAGCAAGAACTATGAATTGTTTTACTCTTTTCAGGAATACCACACACCCTTACCTCTGCTATTCATGATGCCTCTGCCCCAGGTTGGCCATTCATATTGTTCTACAATTCTTTTCAAGATCAGTTTGCAAATCAGAAGAACCTCAGAGGCCCCTGTGGTTTAGTGTTGGACTGATATTTGGAAAAACAACCATGAAACCCACCTTGGACAAATAACTTTCTCATTCTCTCTCTCTCTTTCCTTCTCTTTCATCTCCATTTGTCTATACAATCAACATCACATGGTTACTGTGAACATAAAGAGAGGAGGAGGAAGCCCATCTAGACAGCCCTCTAGGAAGGAAGAGGTACAAATGTAGCCTGAAATTCACTAAGGCAGTTAGAATGCATAATTTAGGCCCTTTCCACATGGGGGGTGGCTAAACGGGGGAAACGGGGCGGCGCACGCAGGGACGGAGCTTACCGTGAAGCGGGAGGCTCCGTCTCCGGGGAAGCAGTGCGCGTTAGCTGCTCTAAACGTCGTCGGCGTTCGTCGGCGCTCGACAGTGTCTGGTGGTGCCCAAAATGGCGGCCGGCGGCGGCCAGCGGCACTCCACCAATCGGGGCAGCGCGCCAGCTGGAAGCCCACCCCCAGGCAGCTCTGCAGGGACCCGCTAGCATGTCCCTGCAGTTCTAAATGGGGCACTGCGACGGAGTAGTGCACGCGAGTTTTAAAAAGACCACTTGAAAAGTGGTCTTATAAAACACGGAGTGCCACCCCTGCGGCTGCACAAGGGTGGTTTGAGGTCTAGGACCTCCCCTTTTCACCGCCCTAGCGCACCCCGTGGTGTAGATGACCTCCATGTCCGGTCATCACATCGCGGGGTTTTACCCCGTGTGGAAATGGCCTCAGAATTACACATCTGTGACTGATTCATATTCATGATCCATATGGATTCACTATTTTAGGGAACTTGCGAGAGTCCTCACTTACCATGCAGGAGACACATGCAACAGTTGCTGCACATTAAGTGAAGATTGGGCTGGGAGACACTACTTAACTATGTTAACTAAGGTGGTTATATAGGTGATACAGAATTACAGCAATAATTAGTACATAAATAAACAGAAATGCACCCACACACACAGACAACCAAACAAACCTGTCTTTCCTGAACATTAAAGTCTCTGTAGAATGAACAATGAAGATGTGAATTCACTTTTAGCAGAATATGAAGAAACATGTGAAATGTTGTGCAAGTCACTGTTCTTAGTATGTGGTTTTGTAAAGTTGTTATCACTTGTTCAGAGATTCTCATCATTTCTGTCCTGAAAATGTTTATGAATGAAAATTTTCCAATGTGGATGTACTCACCTACCCACAAAGTCCACTTCAGTCATTTCAACAGAAGCAGCAGATTGACATGCAAATACATTCTTCTGTACCATAGAGATATGCTGTCTCCACTGAAATAAACTGGGTCATCTACCTGTGTTTATCATATCATGTGTGAGTGCTGAACAGAGGGATATGACTCTTGTGTCTACAATTAGTTAGAGTTACAGATGAGTGAGCAGCTTGATGTTCATCTCAAAAAGCAGTTGGGCCCTTTCAGGCTATCTGATTAATATTTAAAAACACTCCTGGGTACCCAAATGATGCTGGTTCTCCATTTCATGATACATCCTCTCCATCCCAGGAGGGGGAAAAAAAGCCTTACTATGGTGAAAACATATATGCTGGCAGACAGTAGAGAGCTCCAGTGAAAAAAATGTAAATCCACTTCAAGGACATAATGCCGGCAGCATCTTGTGCTATCAAGGATCATATGTTCTGAGCCAGATCTAATAGCTTGAAGTTACAGGATGTTGGATTTTGATTAAACATTACAAGGAACTTCTTCACAGTACAAGTGATTCAGCAATGGAAACAATTACCTAGGCCCTTTTAGCGAAGACATTCGGTGGGGATCCCGGCAGTGGCTCTGCTTGGAGGGGATCAGGACAAGAGTGCTCCCCTCCGCACTGGCTGGCTTCTTGTCGAAGGGAGCATGATGGCCATGCCTCTTCCTTCTGCAGTGCAGCCAGGTGCTTTCCTCGGCTGTGCTGGGGCAGAAAGTGCAGCCACTGCGCTGCAGCTTCAACAGGACAGGTAAGTCTGGGATTAATGTGATGTGATTGCCGGTCAGTGATTGGGAAAACTCATCAACAGTTTAATCCATGATTGCGCCACCTGGGGACAGGAGAAGGAATGGGACTGTGATGATGTCGTGCAGGAACATTGTTATGATCCTGTTCTTCTCCTATCCCCATTGCGGGATGGGAGGAGCGTGCTAAAGAAAGATGTGTCTAGCCTCCTCCCACCAGAAAATAAGGTGTGATGAGCGTTTATGACAGTTCTCTTTAGGGCAAAAGCCCTATGTATATTTCTGAGCAGAGTAATTTCCTGAAAAGCTTTGAGATTTGTGAATCTCAGGGCAAAACTATGCACCAAATGAGTGATTGGACTCAGTGGCCCATGGGACCCCTTTCCAACTCTATGATTCAATGATTGTATGAAATTCAAACTCTTCCTTTCAAAAGAGACTCTGAACAATTGTTGATGGCCCTGAGGTGAATGGGATGGTGAATCCATACCAGGTTTTAGTGTATATTTTAAAGAATGTATATAATATGTTGAATCCCATCCTTAAAATAAATTCAGCATGTGGAGAGCTCCTTCAAATCTGTTGTCGCAGCAGCTAGTGCTGCCGTTATTGCACCATTGATGTGAAAAGTGCTGTACAACATGTTTGGATTAAAAACTGGAGTGAATGCACTGCTGTTTGACATGGGAGGCACCAGCTGCCACTGAGTTCTACATTGGGAATGCTGGCTGCAGTACTACATTGAGCAAGAAGACAAGAATAGTAATCCTTACATTGTGTACCAGTTTTCTAATCATGCTCCTTGATTGCAGATTGCTTCAACTGGACTCTTGCTCCCTTGTTTCCCAGACTTTTAATTATCTCTCCCCAAATTAACATTTGTGTATCAAAAGGAATGTGCCCTGCATTTGTAGATGCACTAAAATAACCTTTCTTGACAATCCCTTTTTTTGACTCCCTTCCAGAAATAATTTCTGAAGAAACAACAAATATTTCATGGCATTATGGCTAAAACTAAAAATGTTTTCATTTCATGCTTAATTTATTTTGCAATTATAAATCTGTTAGTAAACAGGGCCCTTGGAATGTTCTTTGCATTTTTGTCTGGTTAAGCTGTTGAACTACTTAAGTCTGAATATATTTGTCACTTGAAAACAACATGATAATCAGTCACCATCCTTAGAACCAGTGCTCTAGATGGAAACTTTTAGAGGTAACATCTTGTTCCCAGCTAGGCAGATTTTTTTTACAGACACCACATGATATGCAAAGGACATTTTTTAAGAAAGTATTCAGCATGTTCTAGTCATAGATAGGTTAACGTCTGAACTGCACTGTAGGTTAACAGTAGGACCTATCATGTATGGAGTGGTACAAGAAAGTCAAATTTCTTGGGAGTGCTCTTAATGAAATAGGTCTTTTTTTTTTTTAAATAGGAAACTTGTTTTCCCGCAGAAAAAAAGAGGTTTCTGTTCTAGGAATGGAAATACAGTCGGCCCTCCACATATATGGGATTAACTTTCATAGAGTTGATTCTTTGTGTGTTTCTCCAATCCTTACCCCTTAACCCCGTTTAAGTACTTCTTTTCTGGGGGAACTTCCATCTGCTGCTGCTCCTCCACCAGTTGCTGCCTGGTTAGCAAAGGATGAATCATAGCCTGAATTGTCGGTACTACAAACCCTCTCCCAATGCCCCCCCCAGCACCCAAGAAAGGAGATGGGGGGGGAGAGGAAGTATGGGATCACCATGCTGATCCACTGCCTTCCCTCTCCTTTCCCTGACCTGGTTTGCACCCTGAGTGCCCATTCTCTCCACTGTGCCTCACGCCCCTTCTCCCTACACACACATTTTGATATTAGCAATGTTCCCACTATTGTTGGGGTCCAGTGCCCCCAAACCTAGCAAATGTGAAGGGCCCAACTGTAATCTTCTCTATGATTCATTTTGTGGCTGTAAAATGAGAAGAATAATGCAAAAGAGAGAATGTTGCATAGTTTTGCCCTGAGATTCACAAATCTCAAAGCTTTTCAGGAAATAATTCAGCTCAGAAATACACACAGGGCTTTTGCCCTAAAGGAATATGTCATAACTGCTCATCACATCTGTGATAATGGGGGCTTCCCATTATCTAAGCTCAGCAAAAAGGGGGATACTTCCCTCTTAAGGTAAACCGAGGGTTAATGAGGTGTTGGGATTAGATTACATTTTAGTGTGGGTCAACATCACAGGTCACAGGGTGAGAACTGACCAACCAAAAAGGAAAGAGGGGAGCATCTTCAATTTGCTTCGAGATGCTTCTTGGGAGAAGTTATAAAAACCTTCTGGGAGGCCATGTGGCCGAGAGAAGAACAAAGAGAGAGAACAAAGGGATACCTCCGAGAGATGAGATCTGGCCAGTCGTAGGTAGGCAGGCATGCCGCGCCTCCTGGCTCTCTCTCTCTCTCTTAGAAGATCTAAGCCTATGAACGTCTGTGAGTACTATGAGGACAGACTTAGAGAACTGGGTATGTTTAGCCTGCAGAAGAGAAGGTTGAGAGGGGACATGATAGCCATGTTTAAATATTTGAAGGGGTGTCATATCGAGGAGGGAGTGGGCTTATTTTCTCCTGCTCTTGAGACCAGGACAAGGAGCAATGGATGCAAGCTGCAGGAGGGGAGATTCCGCCTGAACCTCAGGAGGAATTTCCTGACAGTCAGGGCTGTCCGGCAGTGGAATGTGCTGCCACGGAGTGTGGTGGAGTCTCCTTCGTTGGAGGTTTTTAAGCGGAGGCTGGATGGCCACTTGTCGGGAGTGCTTTGAGGGTTTTCCTGCATGGCAGGGGGTTGGACTGGATGGCCCTTGTGGTCTCTTCCAACTCTACATTTCTATGATTCTATGATTCTATGAAAGTAGTTAGCCTTGTTAGGCTTTTAATTATTTTGGAGTTGGCTGATCTAAAGAATGTATCTGTGTTTTTATATCTGTTCTTGTAACTACTTGTAACTTAAGCGTGCCTGGGAGGGGGGAGCCTCTCATGTGTATTATTGTCTTGTTTATTTGCATGCCTTGAATAAATACTTTCTGTAAAACCTCTGTTTCTCTCCATTCCCACGCCATCCTTCGGCACACGCTAGATAGGACTTCTCTCACTCAGAAGGGGGGAGGTGAGAGGGAAGGAAAAGTCCTTAAACACAGGGATTGGTAATCCACTGAGCAGTCTCCCGCTGCACTGCTCAGATATTCAGAATTCAGCGGGTGGTGGCAGCATAATTAATAATGCTGGGGGAATTACCAGCCTTTTTCAAGGATGAGAGTCAACCTTGGGGGGCTGGCATGAACCCCCAGTATGACAACATCTTACTTGCTGGTGGGAGGAGGCTGAGTGCATCATCCTTAACACCCTGCTCATGAGCATTGAAGAATCTCTTTGGTTGGTATGGCTTCAGGGGTTTTAAGATGTATTTAGAGGGCATTTGCAATCATAGCAATGATGCCACAATCACAAGTGGGAATATCAAAATTTATAAGGTCATATATCTAACTTTTGATATTATAAACACTTAACAAAATGGCAACCACTGTTTCCAAAAACAAATAAGGTTTTCCGTGCCAAACTGAGGGGATTTTGTGCAGAAAGCAGAATTTTTGCCTTAAAAACACATGCATGTGTCTGAATACTGTTTTTGAGCATATTAAAATTGTTCCATTTGTGTCAGAAACACATTTTTATGGCAAAAAAAGAAAACAGTTTCCAGAAACACATTTTTGTGCAAAAGTCCTGGATTTTGTTGCCCCTCCCCCCAATCAATTTTGCATAACCCTATTTCCACAAATTTGGTCTGATCTAATACATTTTTTCTATATATATTTTTCAAAACGTGTATGTATGGGCTAAGGAGAAATCAGCTATGCACACTCATAAACTCTGTGTTTTTCATGAGTCTGAGAAAATCTTAAACTTTTCAGTCTGTGGTGGAGGCTTACCTTAGGTAGTTGCAGCTTGGCTTCCATACACATTTTTTTTTCTGTAACAAGTTCATTTTTGTCCCTTTCCGATAATGCATGCTAGCAGTCTCAAAGTGGCTTCTCTGTGGGATGTCATCTCCTCTTTCCTATACCTCACAAGTTAAGTTTCATAAAGAAACTTTTTTTGTCTACTGAGGGGAAACATAAATCCTTATAAAAGAAGATGTCAGCCCTCTTTGACCAGTAAAGAGATCACAATCTTTTTTTTTTTTTAAAAAAATTAGGGGTTGTCTTCTCTATTAGTATTATTTGAGGTCCTCTCAGAACTGACATTGGGTCACCCATTTCCAATCCCATTGCTGCAAATGGCAGCAGACAAGTTTGTTACAGAGGAAATATAACCTGAAGTAGCTCAGCCAGGTCTTATCCTAAGCCCTCTCTGGAGTCTAGATCTTACACAAATTTCTTTCTTTATTTTTAATTTTTAAGAAAAACAATATGTTAACTCCAAAACACATATATTTAAACAAGATTTTTTCTCTCTCTCAGAAGATGCATTTTAAATGCATATTTTGATAAGTTCAAGCTGTAGAAAAAATTGGTTGCAGATTTCAGAAAAAGGCAAAATCTAGTGGTTTGTTTGATTCTTTTTTAAAATAGATTTGACTTTTCTAAAACTGTGCTAAAAAATTGCTATCCATAGCAATTATTCTCCTATGCCTGCTTACTCTATTTGAATCTAGACATTAGTGCAAGAACCAGATCATTTACTATAGAAATTCGCAAAGGTACTTTTTGGGCACCTCTATTCTTCAGATCATTTTGTAACTGGAGATAACTGGAAATGACCCTGAGCTGGTCCATGTAGAGCATGTGCTTGATGGCTAAACTGCAGTCCCTCCAAAGCAATGATGTAGACTTAAATTGATTCACTCAGACTCAAGTCAGGCTCAAGTTGCTTCAACAACTCAACTGGGACCTGACTCAACAATAAATGATGCACTTATTCTACTGAACTCATGACTCGTATTTTTTTAAGTGACCGACTTTCTGCATCTGGTTCAGTAATATAACGCGTTCATCCAGGAATCTCCCAACTTTGAACAACACTTCCAACTCTTTTAGCCTACTCATCATATGATGATCTGTCTCAAGCCCAAAGTATAGATGCATTTCTTCAAAGGGAACAGCAAACATGTTAGGCAAGGGGCTTGAGGCCAGGTTGAGGTCTGCTCAGCAGCCTGTTCTGGCTACATGTTAGAGGAGCCTTCTAAAACTTTTCTGAAGAGCAGAAGGCAAGACTTGACCCCTGAGTGCAGGGCTTGTTTCTCGAGGGAACAACAAATGCGTTAGGCAATGGGCAGCAGACCTTGCTGCAGCAGGCTTGGAGTGGGGGCAATCTTGTGGAAAAAATAATTTTTCTAAGTGCAATCTTGATAAATTTGATTAACAGCACAGTTTTGTTTAAATAAAGCCTTGTTGAACTTGGCTATGATAATTTTTTTCCTAACTGTGTATGTCTTGAATTTCTACTTACTGAAACTTCAACCACTCACACAACCCCACCATCATCTCCTTTTTTTTCTGTTAAATTTGGCTCCCAGACTTGAGACATGACTTGAAAGTATCTTGCAAGGACTTGAGACTGGACTTGAGACTTGAAGGTAGAGACTTGAGACTTGACTTAAGACCTGGAGTAAAAGACTTGAATACATCATTAACTCCCTCATGACCTTCTGCTTCCAATCTGTATTTTCAGTGAGATCGAAAACATAATGATACTTTTCTTAGCAATAATTGCCATTGTTTTCAGTGGAATTAACTTCAGAACAATCATGCTTAAGATCACATTTTCATGGCATTTTCAGAATTGGAACACTCTTAAAGTGATGCTCCCTTTCTAGCAACAAAGGAGATAGGGGGAGGCTGAGACCCTGAGTGAAAAGTAAATTCTGTTTCCCTTTTTTCATTTTTTTAAAAAGTGATATTAACAAATACACAACTAAATACTCAACTGATTTAAATCCAAATGTTTTCAATAAACGTTTACTCTTTTTCAAATTATTTATTTCTTATTTTAGTACAGGCATATGCTTGTGGGAATCCACTACAGAGAAAGGAAAATCATTTTAAACCTGATTGCAAAGTGACTAACTGAATGTTTCCTTAATGAGTGCATGTACAGTGTTATTGCTGTGATTGCAGGCATGGTGTGACTGGAATTTTAATTACCACTCCATCCCAGAATTGAGTCTCCAACCTATTCTCAATTATATTAAAATGTATGTGCACTCTCTTTTCCTCTCTCTCTCTCTCTCCCTCCCTGTTAAGAGTGTGAAATATTAGCTGAAGGCATGGAAATTATAAATGAAATGGCATAGATATGCAAACCTTGCAGTTGCTTTCAGTAATTCTCTAATGTCTCTTAACCTATACTGTAATGATTGATTCAAAACGACAGAAGTGACCAGAGAGGTACGCACCCATATAAGTCCTTATGCTGCCACGCAGGTACGCATGTCGTGAATTCATGAAGGGGAGAGAAATGTTGCCTACTGGTGTGCCTGATGATGCACCAGCTGGCTATGGCTGTGGTTGCTACACATTCAAGCATATCATGTTCTACCAGGAGAAGCCCCCGTTTGGTAAGGAAGAGAAGAGAGCCCGGATGACAGTTTCCAGTCAGATCTGGGAGGTGCTGGCAGTCTTGCCCTTGAAATGGAGCCTGCAGTCTCATGTAGATTCTGAAGATCAGAAGGCACAACCACTACACCCTTCTGAACAACAGGGATTAAAGCTACAGCAGCAGAAAGACAGGAAACCCTTCAGTGTGCTTTAAAAGAGAAATGCTGAAATAATTAGGCCAGACATGCTAATTTACAGCTAGTTATAAATTAGCACAGCCAGAGCCATCCCTTTGCTCTGCTCTCTCCATTTGGCATTGCATTCCATTCAATATGTTTTCCTTTCCTGATCATCAACTTGTTTCTCAGACTATTCTTCTCAGTGACTCCCTTCCTGGATTTAGACCCTTCTTGGACTGCTTTTTATGCTCAGGCTCTGTATTGCAGCAACTGTTTCTGCTCTTTCGGATCAACTGTATTTGATCCTGGTCTGGCTTGGTTTCTCTATTGCTTGTTCTCAGTGCAATCTGGAGGCCACTTGACACCCTGAAAGAGAATGTGATGGTGTGAAAGGAGTCTTAGGTATGTTAGAACCTAGTCACATGAACTTCCAAATATGAAGCTGGGATATGGCCACATGGACAGCAGATATCTTGGCATCTAATGGGGGAGCCATGCCATGAGTGCATAAAGAGCATTTTTTAAAAAATATCAGGGCCTAAATTAAGAAAAGAATGGGAAGCCAAATCAGATGATCCTGCTATGTGGTGGAGGAATATTTGAGGGAGCTAAGAAGGCCACCTCAGATAGTCCTGACCACTGCCAACTCTCCACAACATGTAACTTAGGTACACAACCAACATCCTGCATGAAGACTCTCAAACATAGCCTGTATAGTCCCTATAACCCACTCCTTTCCACCAACAAATCCTCTCACTGAACACTCACACCTCCCTCAGCTGGAACTAGAATCACAGAATCAGCAAGTCGTTGAATCGTAAATTTGGAAGAGACCACAAGGGCCATCCAGTCCAGTGCCCTGCCATGCAGGAATACACAGTCAAAGTACTGCTGACAAATGGCCATCCAGCCTCTGTTTAAAAAACTCCAAAAAAGGAGACTCCACCACAATCTGAGTCAGAGTGTTTCATCTTCTAACTACTCTTGCTGTCAGGAACTAGTGTCTCCATGTTGCTAATGGGAAATGGGATAAGGAGATTTTTGTATCTTTCTGTCTCTCTGACACTGAAGAATTCACAATTGTGGCTTCCACACTGCTATTAGCAGAGAGGAAGCAGTGGTTTTACTGGGGTCACTTTGGGAAGGCTTCAGTTCAGGGGCTGGGAATTGCCTGACCTTCCAGATACTGTTGAACTGAAACTCTCAGCAGTCTTAGCCAACATAGCCAATGGTAAGGGGTTCTGGGAGCTGCATTTCAACAGCATTTGAACAATCATGATTTCCACCCCTGCTTTAGCTGAACCAAACATTCAAACCACTGAGTTGACACTAATGATTTTTTTTCCTCTCCCAATTTTCCCTCCTATATATTCTGTACCTTTGTAAACTTTGAAGAGGGGGTGCTAAATAACCTAAAGAAACCAGATTCCTTATGATCTTGGAAGGTGAGGAGAGAGACTGCCAATGAATAAGTGTGGCTACAGGCTATATTTCAGAGGAAGGAACTAGTATCACTTACCTGAGAATCTCTTGCCTAAGAAAATCTTGTGGAATGAAAGGGATCGCCATAAGTGGACAGGTGATTTCAAGAAATATACACAGAAACAGACTTTGAAAGTCTTCTTCTTAGAATATCAAGATCAAAAAAGATGCATCTAAAGTGTTAATTTTGTTCTTAACACTTTAATACCATCAGCCCATTTGTTAGCAGAGGCTGTCCAGGGTGCAAAGTTCATTCAGAGCCCTGGGTATAAACATGGAGTGGTGCTCCCTGGCAGCTAAGTGGCCTTCAAAAGAGTTCTTCCTAACACCCAATGCCCCTAGAAAGAAGGACTTTTACTTCTATTTGTTCAGTTACATATCTAGGTCTCTAAGTTTCCTGTATATATTCATCTCTATGTAAACTTATATTTTGCCAACCTTGGGCCATTTCCATGCTACACTGTTATAGTGCCATTATTCCACTTTTAACATCCTGTGGAATACTGGGGTTTGCAGTTTAGGGAGGAGCCTTTAGAAGTCGCAGCCAGAGAGGTCTTTGGCCTCAGTGGCCTCCAAACCCCAGAATTCCTCAGGATGTTGAAAGTGGAACAATAGCACTGTAACAGGGTAGTGCTGAAATGGCCCTGGACTCAGGCATTTAGAAGCTGTTGCAACAACCCCTCGGCTTGTTGATCCTTCTCTCTTGTTTCTCAGTATTCTTTCTGCTAGGGATGTAAATCTTTCCTTATTATATTGTTGTGTGTAAGAATTACGAATTGCAAAAGTTTTCTCTTCTCTGGGTGAGATTATAATATCTCTTACATACAGTCCTCTTTCCACATTTGTGAACTTGATTATTTATGATGCATGTGCATGCTTTCCCCACCATTAATCTCCTCCCATTCCCTTGTACTTTGCCAGGTGTGGAGAAGGGGCAAGTACCCAAACCAAAGGCAAGGTAATGGGGAGGGGAAGGTACATCTATGCCTTTCTTCTTCCTTCTGGAGCACCTCTTTCCCATCTCCTTGCATCAGACCTTGGCAAGCAAAAGGCAAGGGAATGGGAGGGGGAGCCCCAGAGGGAATAGGAGGGGGATTGTGGAGGTGAGAGGTATTCACAGTTTTTCCACTTTTGCCAGGATTCTGCACCTTGAACTCTCATGAAAGTGGAGGGACCTGCCCCCATTTGGGTGATTTTGGGGAACATTTCAAGTGCACAAAGAATCTCTTTTGTGAATATAAAAGTTTTGTACAGAAAACTGTGCATCTGCATAAAATATACTGTTATTCCTGCAAAAGGAAAAACAAAAGTCAGTAAGTCCTAAAATACAAAGAAGAAACATTTCATGGGATCTGAATTTCACTGCAAGTGTCTCACTACCATGATAAGTTTTCTCATTTAGAAAAGAAAATTTGCAGTTATTCTTCACATCCACACTTTTGGATGCAGAGTCATCGTAACTCAGTGCTTGTATTAGTGTTGCAGAAAAAGAACAATAAAGTGATGTGACAACTTCCAGACTAACAACCTGATTACAGGATGAGTTTTTACAGCATTAGAATCCACTTGGGTCAGATGTATGGTGTCTAATTTTAAACGTGTGTGTATACATGCACAGTGTACATGGGTTGGGGTGGGAACAGAGTGAAATCAGATGCAGAAAGCACGGACTGGTTATGATAATATAAACATTCTCAAGTAAGTAAAGCAGTTAACTTGTAACATGTTAATCATACCATGTGTAAAAGCTGTCTTTCTTGTTGTCTGAATGTTGAGGTTATCACCCACAGTTCTGTGAAAGGCCAGTAAAAATATAATGGTCACTCTCTGTACTTTCTGCATTCAGTTTTGCTTTGATCCTTCCTCCAACCAAGGCCATTACCACACAAGACTGTTATAGCACTATTATTCCACTTTCAACATCCTATGGAATCCTGGTGTTCCAGTTTAGGGAAGGACCCACTCAGCCATGGAAATGAGCTGGGTGACCTTCGACATGTCACACATTGTCAGTCCCAGAAAAGCCCATGCTATGTTCATATAAGGGTCACCATAAGTGGGAAATGACCTGAAGGCACACAACAACACTATACTGTATAGTGTTGAGATAAGGGGATACTGTGTCCAGCTCTGGGGACCACCAGGAAGGATATTGACAATTTGGAACGTGTCCAGAGGAAGACAACCAAAATGGTAAAGGGTCTGGAAATTGTGCCTTATGAGGAGCTGCTTAGAGAGCTAGGTATGTTTAGCCTTACGAAAAGAAAGTTAAGAGGGAACATGATACCCATGTTTAAATACTTGAAGAGATGTCATGTTGAAGATGGAGCAAACTTGTTTTCTGCTACTCCAGAGATTAGGACATGAAGCGATGGATTCAAACTACAGGAAAAGAGATTTCACCTAAAAATCAGGAAGAATTTCATGAAGGTAAGAGCCATTCAACAGTGGAATATGCTGCCACAGAATGTGGTGGAGTCACCATCTTTGGAAGTTTTAAAACAGAGGCTGGATGGCCATTTGCTGGGGGTGCTTTGAGTGTGTGTTCCTGCATGGCAAGAATGGAGTTGGACTTGATGGTCCTTGTGGTCTTTTCCAACTCTATGAGTCTATGATTCTGTGATTCTATGAAATGTATGTCAGGTGAAGTTCAGCATATGGGCTGTATTTGGGGGGCCCAAGGCTATTTTGAGACTCCCGCCTTTATGAGCCCACAGCATCCCCTTTCTCTATAGCAGAGAGATACGTGAACCTCTGTGTTCATTATTAATACAGAAGATGATACTAGTTTTACCAATGATTTTAATGCTACCTTTTGTGTGGTATTATTCATTGAAATGCTTCACTGTGGTTCTATGATGATGATGATGATGATGATGATGATGATGATGATGATGATGATTTCTGTAAGCTGACTTGCGAGGCTATCAGGGACTGAGAGGTGGAATACTAGTTAAAGCCATAATCGAAAACAAGATCAATTGGACTCATTGATCAAGTGGGATATACTATTCTCCTCCATTATGGCATGTTTTCTTAGGGACAAATGCAGAAGTGGGCAAACATCCCTTAACTGAGATGAAGGAAAATGGATAAAACCTACCATTTAATTTTCCACAGTCTCATTTGCTGGGTAGTAATAGCAGCTATTGCTGTACAGTGTTCCCTCCAGAGTCATAACATGAGGAAGACAGCGAAGCAAACTGACAAATCTAATTTCTCACCAGCTTTCCTGCTCCAGAGAAAGTGTTGTTAATAGCAGAATTGTGCATGCCTTTTTTTTAACAGTCTCCCTCTTTTGATAAACACACACTTGAGTGGAAAGAAGAAAGGTGCTTTCAGATGATGAGAAGAAAAAAGGAATATGGTTTTAAAACAAATGAATGTTAGTTTTTTTGGGGGGGAAAGGCTAGGAATCGGGCACTTCGGGATTATAACAATGTTCCCTGGTCTGTGAACTGTGCACACACAACACACGTATTGGCCATTTTTGTTGTACTCGTCACCCATTTGTTGTGCTACAAAGTCACTTTGACCTTGCCTTCCACTCCTGAAGGCAGGGTTGTTGCTGTTGTTTATTTATATAATGCCATCCATGTACATGGCACTTTCTAAGTAAAACCGCCAAAAACAGGGGGTCCTGACAGAGGTTGGCAATCTAAAATATATGTATATGTACACACAGAAAGGGAAGCAAGGAATAATACAACTGTACCCAACAACTGTAAAACAAATTATCCAAATAAAATATAGAAAATAAAATGTAATATAAAGCAAACAGATAAAAACCTGTAATCATAATATGCAAGATTATAAAACAGTGAAGTAAAATTCCAAAAGCTTTGGAAAATTAAAAAAAAAATAGTTTTGATTTCAGGTTTTAAAATGACAAGAGAAGGAGAAGTCCAAAAACGTTCAGAGGGGCAATTCCTAGAGTATGAAGCAATGAGTAAAAAATGGTGAAGCTAAGCAATAAGAGGAAGCCCTTGGTTGGCTTAGAAGCCTAGATTTCCTAGAATATACATCTCAAGCACGGTAGAAAAAAGAAATATGGGCTATAAGATTGCAGGGAGCTAAGCTGTGTAGGGCTTTGAACATTAAAACAAGAAGCTTGTACTGAATCCTAGAAGGAATGGGTAACCAATGAAAAGATTTAAAAAATGAGGTAACATGATCAAAATGACCAGCCAGAAGGATAATCTTAGCAGAAAAAAAGCTGAATGGAAACCAGACAACTAAGGTGAGGTTGTGGAAGCCCAGTCAAAAGAAGATTACAATAATCAAGGTGGAAAATTGTCAAGGCATGAATTAAGGTCTTAGCAGAGGAAGCAGAAAGAAAAAGTCTGATTTTGGCAATGTTATAAAGGGAAAAAAATCAACATGGCTTTGCTACAGCCTCAGTGCAAGGTACAAAAGACAAAGAAGAGACAAAAAGACAAGACTAGGTGCTTCATTCAGAGGATAACAGTGATGAAGAATGTGTATTGTAAAAAAGATTTTGGAAGATTTTTTTTAAAAAACCACTCTATAGCATATCAGTGTGCCCTGCATCAGTGCAGGTCACCCTACCTCCACCATAAAATGTCACAATTGCATCAACTATGGTGGCAGCAAACTGTGGTGGCTGTACAGACTATTGGCACGGTATATTCTGTGCACCCCACTGCTAGGAAGTTGCACAGTCCTATTTTAAGGTTTGGTAATGGTGCTAAAAAGACCAATAAATAGGCCCTGAAAGCCTGAACCCTCCCTGGAATCAAGCCCAAACCCTCCTTACTTTGGACATATTGTGATTCACTAGAAAAGACAATAATGCTTGGTAAGGTATAAGGCAGTGGGAAACAAGGAAGACCTCATTACAGATGGATTGACTCAATCAAGGAAGCCATGACCTCAAGTCTGCAAGACCTGAACAGGACTGTTGATGATAGGGTGACAGAGGTCTTTCATTCATAGAGTTGCCAGGAGTGGAAGTTGACTTGACAGCAGTTAACAATCAAGGGTGATGCCTTCCATGTTTCTTACTATGAATCCTTCAAGGCCACTAGTATTTATATAAAACTTATCTTTTTGAGTGTAGCAAGTGATGCATCATATGTATATATGAACTAGCATATTTACCCAGCATTGTCTGGGATTTTATTTTCTCATAGGTAACACTTGTTAGAAATATCTTAGGAATGACCTTACCTTACTTTAGGAATTAGATGCAGTTGAAATACACAGATTTGATATCTTATGTCTCTAATTCCCCAACCTGCATTGTCCAGTACCTGTAACTTTTCCCCAAATTCCCCAATCCAACTTGTATTCAGAGTTGTTAATATACAGAGGTTTGGTTTCTGAGGGAATACACTGTCATTCTTTTTCTTGCTGCTGGGCCTCATCTCCATAGCAACCAGCTAGTCCCAAGAGCTCTCTGGCTGAGAATTCTAAAGGCCCCTCCCTAAACTACAAACCCCAGAATTCCACAGAATCTTCATAGGCAGCCAATCATATGAGATCTTCTCACATGACACAGCCAATCGTATAAGGTCCTTGCCTGCTTGACACAGATAAACTCACAAACTGTGACTTTTACATATTAGATGATATATCTCACCATATTGTAAATAAAAGAGCAGTTTAAGCCTTTTCAGGTGCATCACTTTCAATAACATTTCCAGGTGAAGTATGGCCAGATTTGGAACAATTCACACATACAAAGGAATGGTCCATTTTTTCTATTCCAGGGAGAGAAAACACCTCCCACAGATCTAACTATATGCATGGATAGCCCCAATATGATCTGTTGAGCATCAATTAGTTGCCCTTCTCCGTTCCCCATACCTCTACCTGAAGCTTCACTAAGTGAGAGTGAGAAGATTTCCCTGAGTGTGTGTTCCTTTCCCAGTTAGGAAATAAGGACAGCAGAAAGAATCCCCTATGTGATATGAGAAGTAACCAGAAATAATCAATTTCTCCCCCACCCTGACTCTACCCCCTGCTCCACTGACCTTGCTTATTGAAAAGATGAATGGAAGGGGCAGCATCACCCTCTTATCTACAATTAGGGATAATGATGGGATCATTTCCCAATGGAACAGTGGCAGGCAGTAAAGAGATTTTCTCCATCCAGGGAGAGGCATGGCACAGAGAAATGGAAATGGGAATGGAAAACAGGAGAGGTGATGGATTCAGATGATATAAGAGAACAGACTTTGGGGAGGAGCCTGCCCTATACTCTCTGGCCCAATGACCTCATCCAATCCAGTCCTCATGATCCAAACAGTCTCTGACTTTTGATTTATGCAATCCTTTTCATTTGGAAAAAGGCTGAGACAACTCAAATGCTTACAGACACTGTCTACACCAGCATGTAATTATAGCCAATTATTTGTATATTTGTATTATTAGTATACTTTCTGAAGTCCTAGAAATGGACATCTACATGAAATTGGTCCATGCAGCCTGTTTCACATGCAAGTTTCTTCCCACGGTCCCCAGAATAGCATGTACAACATGAAGAATATATATGACCATTCATATATACAAACAAGACAGGGGTGTTCATGATTCTTTCAGGCCACTGAAATATGGGGTCCTTTCATCTCTGTTTCCATTTATCCCAAGATAATTGCCATAAGCAGAGGGATCCATATTTCTACTTCTTCACATGCTGAGGAAGATTGCTCTTTTGTGGCAGAAACTGAGGCCATTTCCACACAGTTTAGGAAGGAGCATTTAGAAGTCTCAGCGAGAGACCTCTTTGACCTCAGTAAACTACAAACACCAGAAGTCCATAGGATGTTGAAAGTGGAATAATAGCACTATAACAGCGTAGTGCGGAGTCTGATTCCTTGCTCAACCACATAAACCCACTAGGTGACCTTGGGCAAGTCATACTCTCTCAGCCTAAGAAGAAGGCAAAGGCAAGCCTTCTCCAAGTAAAGAAAAGAAAACCCTAAAAACTCAACCTGAAGGCACATAATAGCTAGTAAAAACTGAGTAAATTATGCTCCATTTTCTTGAAATTGCTCCAGGTCTTACATTATGTGGTGGGGGAATGCTGACTGCTATCAGGGAGACATTGTATGTGTATGTGTGTGTGTGTGTGGTTGCCACAACACCTCCCTACAATGCTGCATAAAAATTACAAAGTTTATAGGTTTCTAAAGAAACAAAATGGTGACTACTGGGAGCAGTTGTCAAAATTAGCTCCTTGTGGAATTATGATAGGCCATTTTTAAAAAAAACAAGAACTATGACAAAAACTAATGCAAGCAATGAAATGAACATGAGTCTAACAAATTAAAAGTGAACTGAATTTTAATACATGAATAACAGCAAAAGAAAAGGCTTTCATTATAAGAAAAAATAGAGTGTTCAAAAACTGCTGCAGCAAAACTTCTTGTACCAGGCTGAGATTCATTGTGGAAGCAGGCCAGTGTTTACAGTAATATTCAGCCATTGCAAAGTACTTTGGCCACAACAGAAGGTAAGAGAGTTCCGCAGCAAGATCCTTTGGAGCAACACACTTCTCTTGGGGATGTTAGTGGAAGTGGGTATACATTGTTTCAGGGTCAAGACAAACCATTTTCTGCTGCTCCAGAGACTAAGGCCCTTTTTGCACAGCATTTTCCATGTGAAAGGGCGCCTGGAGTGTCGTGTGATTGTGAGGAGTGATCCGCACGATGCACTCACAATTGTGCGATGTTCCAGGGGCCAGAAGGCACCGATCGCGCACCTTTTCATTTTCAGCTAGAAGCTGAAAATGGTGCACGATTGTGCATTGCTCCCGGGCCCCACATGCACTTACCTGGCATGTGAAGCCTCTGGAGCTGCAGCAGTCACACTTCCTGCCCCAGCGCAGCCTGTGAAGGTCCTAGGCTGCACTGTGGAAGGAATTGGCAGGGCTCTTGCATGAGCAGGCAGCTCGTGCGGAGCTGAAGGACCCCGGATGTGAGAGCCTCTTGCCGGAGGCTGCTTGCATGATCCCTTCACCCCAGCAGCAGAAAAAGGTAGGGTGCGGAAAGGGCCAAAGACACAGAGCAAACTTTAGGAAAAGAGATTCCATCTATGCATTAGGAAGAACTTCCTGAAGACAAGAGCTGTTTGATAGCGGAATATGCTGCCCTGCAGTGCAGTGAAGTCTCCTTCTTTGGAGGTTTTCTAAACAGACACTGGATGCCATCTGTCAGAAATGCTTTGATGGTGTATTGCTTGCATGGCAGGGGGTTGGACTTGATGGTCTTTGTGGTCTCTTCCAGCTCTGTGATTCTATGGATAACATCCTTTCATCCTTTTCTTTAACTGCAGTTCTGCATACATAAGATAGAAGTTTATAAAATCATTCAAGATGTGAAAAAGAAGTAGATCTAGTAAGCTGATCTTGTTTTGCTATCACACCTAAACTCTGAGTCACCCAATAATTAGTGATTGATTCATTCCTTCTTTCCCCACAAGCCTTAATTTTTGAAATTACTTCTCCCAAAATTTGATCATGTCCACTGGTTTGCATGCCTTTGGGTGAAAAGGTAGATTAGAAAAGGTGATGGAACTATTAATTGACTATTGGCTACGTTGAACTCTGTGTACAGAAATACAGAACGGAAAGGGCAATGGAAAATTGTATTTCTTGCTTATGGCCTTCTCAGAAGTATCCAGTTACCCACTGACAGAAATAGAATGCTAGACTGGATAAGTCCTTGATGACATTCAGCCAGCATTACTTATGGAGATCATCCAGGAGAAAGCAATGGTAAATCTCCTCTGAGTAAACCTTGTAAAAAAGGCCATAAGAGGGTTGCTATAAGTCAGAGTTGACTTGAAGGCATATAACAACAACTCTGTTGTCAGGTCATGGAGTATATTGTATTAGATGCTTTGTTGCTGTGTGCCACTGAGTTGTTTCCAGCTTATGTGACTGTAAGGTGAACCTGTGATGAAGTTCTGGGGGTGTGGCTATCTGAAGTTCCAGCGCAGGCTGGCAGCAGGCTGCCAGGCAGTCAGAACAGCTCCTCAGGACAGAAACCCAGACTGGTAGTGTATGGGAAGGACTGGTGGCTGAGAGAAAAAAATATATAAAGCCAAGTACCTGTTGGCATTCAGCCCTTCAGTGGGATTCCTAGCAAGAAGCTATGGAGCAGAGTCCCTTAGTCAGCCAGGTAGGGTCACTGTGTGGGGATGTTTAATTCTCAGCGGAAGCCTAGTGAGAGGCAGAAGAGTAATTGAGCCTTAATTGAATCTGGTCAGAGAGTGTGACCTAGATTGTGGAACAAGTCTAGTCAAAGAGATGTTGTATGATACTTGTGCTATGTATGAGAATCTAAAGATATAAATGAACTGTCTAAAAAGTGCACTGAAGAAATTTACTAACTTGGATCCTCATATGAATGTTAATACTTTATTCTAATTGTTATTTAAATAAAAGTTACAGTTTATTTTTGTAAATGCTGACTTGAGTTGTATACAGTATTTAAAGTAATACAGAAAACATACTATCATGAAACTATTAAGGAGTTCTAAATGAACATTGAAAATCCTCACCTTTTTTCACAAAGGTGGTGTTATAAGGGGAAAGCCAGAGCTATGTGGTAAAGACAGGGTGCCTTATCAAATTTGAGAACTTCCACACCAGTATTTTAGGAAAAAGGACATGTCAGAGAACTTGTCATGATTTTGGGGGGGCTGAGAGTGTGTGACACACCCAAAACAGCCTAGTGGGTTTCCTTGGCCAAGCAGGGAATCAAACCCTGCTCTACAGGGCCATAGTTCTGCCCTCAAATCACTACACCATGCTGGTTCTCTATGGAACACTAGATTCACCACAGTGGTAGCATTTGTTGGATGGACAGTTAACCTTTCCCGTGGCCTGAAGGTGTTTCAATGGGAGCATCTCTCATCCTTTGTTTATTTTACTGAAGCAAAGAAGAGACATTGCAGTGTGGGTGGCTTGGGCTTCTTGTTTTAACATCCACCCATCATCTACTTATAAGACTTTTCATTCCATTCTTGTGAGAGCTTATCTTTTGTTATTCTCTCTGACTGCTCTTCTTTTGCAATTACACCAGAATGTTTGTGAGGGAACTAAATTATTCACTTAAACATGGACTGGTTTGTGAGATACTTGACAAGCGTTAGAAGCCATTAGGGCTAGGACTCCTCTCTGCTCTACTGGAGAACAATGCCAAGAGCTAATGACACTGAGAGTTGCTCTCACATTTTCAGTGTCCTTGATATTGAAAGGATTCATGATGCATAGAAATTATTTCTCCTCTATCTGGAGACCATTTCCCTTTCTTCTTGATATTCAACTGAAAACTTACTACCTCCATTTGTACTCACCCATGATATCAATGATGGAACAAAGATGAATCAGTGAAGGCAAATCAGGGGGGTGGTGATCGGTTTATCCAGTTTATAAGAATATTCAATGCCATATGAGTTTGATTTAAAACATTAAAAATATTTATTTTATTTTAAGCAAACGAAAAATTTCTGTTCCTCATGGCCATGAAGAACACTTGGAACAGCTTTTCATCCCTCTGTTTTTATCTACCATCAATGTCCTTGCTACATAATGTTCAAATCGTAGAACAATATAGCTCATGACAGTGGTTTCAGTCATGGAAAAGTAAGCAAATAATTGCAAAGAGATTTTATCTGTATAAATGATTTTGAAATATCTAGTTGCGATCATAATTCTATCCTGTAAATAGGAGAAAGGAAAGGAAACTCCTACACAAAGGGAAATTTTGTGGAAATCAGTTTGTCACCAGTAGCATACATGGAACTTTATATAGGAATAGGGATATAATTTGTTACCCTGTTTACTGGGGGTCCCGGGAGGGACACCTAATTAACCAAACAATGAAACACAATTTTGGGGAAAATTAGCTGGATTACTCACTTAAGCTAGCGAGAGGCAGGGTAACTTAGCGGGATCTTCCAACCTACCATCTACGGGGTCAAGTCAGTCAAGCAGCCAGACGGGTTTAAAGTAATAAAAAATGATGTTTTATTGCATACCAACAAATATTAAAGACACCATAGTCACACAGCTAACTAAGAGATTAGAGATTGAATTAAGGATAGAGACTTTCAGGGGGAAATGGGTGATACAACACCTGTCTCATCGTCCTGGACCTCAGGAGAGAAGCCGGGGGTGCAGAGAAGAAACTCAGCTCGATTAGCTGAGGGGAGCTCGCCAAACGAAACGGCAGCAAGATGGGATGAAACTCAGGAGCGATCCAAGGAAGGTCTCAGAATCAGGGGTTTTTATAGGGTGAATTGGGACTGTAGGCTGTGCCTTACTCGGGGAAAACACTGAGTTTTGGGCGCGAGACAATGTCTTGGAAAGGTCATACTTTGCATGATGGAATCAGAGCCGAATTAACAATAGTGTGGCCAGTATGCAAATGCACAGCACTTACCAGTGGACAGCACAACCTTTGTCCAGTAGCCTGCTTCGGGGCAGGAAGCCTTTGTTAGTATCACACATATGTAATGAGGTGTTTGCCGGAGAGGTCCCTGAAGCGACGAACCGGCTGTGTCTGGGCTACCTGGGTGGAGAATGGAATGTCCAGCAATTATCGGCTGTGCCTGTTTGCGTGCTTGTCCGGTGGCCTCGCAAACATGTGGGGCAGGGTGGCAGAGGAAAGCCAAATTGTTTGATATCAAAATGATATCAGGTGCTATCTCCAGGTAGGCCTAGACTGCAGTAACAAATTCTTTGCTAATTTAATTCTTTAAGGAAATAATAAATAATCTCAATACTTTTTTTCTTTGCATGGCAAGAATGTCATCAGCACTGTCGAAAAACCTCCTGCCTCCTCCTGCCTGAGTCTGCCTAAAATCTGAGGCCTTTCACATGTCCCATCTACCAGAAAGAGAAGGGTTTTATTTGGTCCATATTTGTAAGTGAACCATCCTAAATTTTCACATTGCAGACTAATATATGTAGCAGAAGTCATTTATTCTTTGTATTCTACACTTTACCAGATGTTGTGATAGTCCTGGCTCAAACTCTGAATGCAAAAAAAATGCATATGAGGGAAAGCTGTAGAGAAAATAGCATATATTACAGTAAGAGCATGCAGGACTGAATGTATTAAGGAAACAGACACAAAAAATGTGCATATTAGATATACTAGTTAAATGCAAAAATAAATGTGAATATACACATATCTTTTTTAAAAAAAGTAGTTGCAAAATGAGACAGAAATTGGACCCAGTGGAATTATGACTGAATACAGGTGAAAACAAATTATTCATCCCCCCTCCCTAGTTACTCAATTAGTTTATGTCTTATGACCATTGCATCCACACTGGAGAATCTGCACTCATAAGTGTTTCCAGGACAGAACTGATAGCAATCATCATACAAATGATAATGACTTTACAAACTCAATCACTATAAACTGTTACTTTCATATTATTTCATAGATATCTTTATGTCTCTCAAAGTGGATTCACACCTTCATTTTCCATTGCGAAGAGACTTTCATTTTCAGAGACGATATATACAATAGAGAGACATTGGTTGGTATTCTTTATTTCAGATACAGATTAATAGCGTAGAGATATGGATCTGTAATGGTGCCGCTACTGCCATGATTGTAAATGCCCTCTCAAGCCTACTCTGCCAGGCAACAGCCATGTCTAGAGATGGGGTACATTCTGCTGGCAATCAGAGTGCAGGGGGATGATGTTTCCACTCCCATCCCACCATTGACTAAGGCTATGACGATCAAAAGCAGGATGCTTGTTGCATCCTCTTGTGCCCTCTTGCTCGCTCATGGAAGGGGGCGTAGAAATGTCATTCTCTTGCACTGATTGCCAGCTGAACAGACCACCATCTACTGCTGCTGCTTGTAAAGTATGTTAGGGAAGAGTCAGGTCAGGAGACATTGCTTAGTTATAAGCAATGTAGACTATGGATCAATATCTGTAAGTGTTCAAATATGACTTAAGAACAGCGTTCTTGGGATTTTAATTGTGGGCGTCTCTGTTTTCTCCTTCCATTATACTTGAAACAAGGCCTTTTCTGCGGCAGCAGCTTCACTGCTGAACTCTCTGCCAAGAGAGCATAGGATATTCTCCACTTTATGAGCCCAGTGGCATGTTAGGAGCAACCAGAGAGGCCCATCTTTTTGTCCCACCCACCCTCTAAGGTGTGTTTGGTGAGAACAAGAGGGCCTTCTTGCTGGCTGCTTCCAAATTTTTTAGAACTTCCTTCCAAGACAAGTCAAGATGGCTCCATCCTTGCTGTACTTCCAATTGAAGCTAAAACACTTTTGTTCCAGGAGACTTTTATAAATTGATTGGATATGGTCTCTTGATGCTATGTAGGTTTTTTAAAAAGGCTGGTATAGTTTTAATTCATTTTAATATTTTAATATATTTAATATTAATATTTTAACATTTTTTAATGTTTCAAATGTGTTAATTATTTCCCAACTTTTCTATTTATACTTTTATGGATGTTTTAATTTGTTCCGTTTTCATCTTGTTAGCCACTGTGAATCCCACTGTCAGGAGAAAGGCAATCAATCCATCCATCCATCCATCCATCCATCCATCCATCCATCCATCCTTTAGATAGGTGGTGAAGAGAATATTGTTTCAGCAAGCTTATATTATTTTTCTTTTTATTTATTTTATTTATATCCCAACTTTCTCTCAGTATGGGACCCAACGTGGCTTACAATATAAATTAAAATGCAATATAGTTAAAAACAATATATATCACAATAGTTTAAAAAAAATTAGACAAACAGTCCAATTAAAACATTGATTTTCAACATCTAAAATCGCTTTCAGAGCATAGTGAAAATACGGCATGCTGTGTTAAAGCAGCATTCAGGTCTTATTTATTAACTGCTGGTTCTATTGTGCAAAACAAAGTTTATGCATGTTATCATATATATAATTTTTATTTGTACTCTGTTTGTACTCTACTACTAGATTAATTGAGTGGAGTGGAATGCATACCCTCAAATTAGTTTAAATGGTAGAATACATAATAGAGACTTAACCAAGTCATTGAGTGAAACTGCAAAGTATATAAGAAAAGTGGATCCTTCAGTGCACATTAGAATTTTGTTTATTGATATGTGTGTGTGTGTTGGGAGGACAATTCACTGCCTCATAAGATCACCAGCTAATTGATCACCCTTCTGAACCCTTGTAATATAGCTGTATTGTAGGATGTGCTGCTAAAATCAGAATCTCTTGGAACTTTGAAAAAACAGCTGTTTTCTTCTCCTAAATTAACCCCCAGTAAAGCCATAGACTCTGTGCATTTCATACTAATCTCCATAACAGAGTAAATAGGCTTACATTTGGAATACAGTTAGCCACAATCAATTGGGCTTCATATCACATATAATAAGAAATTATTTGAAGCCTCTGCCACACAGTCGCCGTTGATGAGACCCTGGTAAGGGTGATAAAATGCAGACCAGAATTTGTGTATGCCAGAGGTGGGAATCGTGTGGCCCTCCAGATGTTGTAGGACTTCAGCATTCCCTATTATTGGTTTCTGGGACTTTCAGACATGGAAGGCCATTCTCATACACACATTTGGTATACAGCAGGGTGGGCAACTAGGGGAGACTAGGGGAGCACATCAGCCCCACAGGAGACCTTGGAGATCCTTACACTCTCACAATTTTTCCCCAAATGTCCACTAGGTGAAATTTTCACTATATTTTTTGCCCCCCTCCAGGCCATTTTAGGGCCATGAAAGGCTTCTCATGGGTCTAAAATGCCCCAGCAGGGTGTCCCACGCCCCCTGAGAGCACTTGGAAGCAATTATCATCACCATCACCATCATCATCATCACCCTGGGAGCTACAAACACGGTCCTGGAGGTCTGCATGCATTGCCTACACCTTGCCCACCTCTGGATCACACCAGTGATCAGCCCTATGATATTGTTGTGGCAGCATGAATCCATTACTTTAAAGCATTTGTTTAAAGCCTCTCAGCCCATCTGAGGCAGAGATTTTAAAACGTTTAAAATATTAAATATAGTTAGGGAAAAAAACAGACTAAAACAACTCCTTAAAATGGTTTAAAATAATAGATAGACAAAATAGCAAGATTAGCCATCCTTGGTTTTAAGGATTAAAGTCCATCTGAAACAATGGTCTAAGCTCACTGGACACTCAGAAAAGATGGAGCCTGGTTTTACTTGGGCGTGAGTTCCACAGTCAGAATACTGTTTCATGTATCCACCAGCCTCACAGGGGGTTGGGACACATAACAGGTCTGAAGATGTCAAATTTCAGCCAGGTTCATATGGGCATAGGCAGTGTTTCAGATGGCTTGTAGAGAAATACCCAGTAGTAATTAGCTCTCGGGTATAACTGCCATAGTTGTGGACTGCTATTGATGTGGCTGCTTTGATCCTACGATCACTGATTGTCATCGGATAAGATGTCTTGATCTAAAAAAGTTAATGAATACAGTGAAGAACAATGCTAGTCCTTCTTTTCAGCTGCTGCATTGACCATTGATGGGCCCAGTGCAGTTCAGTGATTTTTTTTTTTAAAAAAAGATTACCTTGTTATTGCCCTGTGAAACCTCCAGAGTAGTGCTATTGGTTGTTTGGTCATATTTTGAGGTATTTTCACCCACATCTCCTTCTGGTTCGTTTAGGCTTTTTTCCCCCCTAAATGGAAGAAAACTGGTACATAAACAAGATGCAAACTACCTCTACACTTTGCATTCTTTTGTTACTGTTCCCTAGCAAGTGATGTTGAGTGGTACTTCTGATCTTGGACACAGCATGCATTCTATCTCTGTACTCATTTACTATGAAAGCTTTTATGCAGACTATTATTGGTTACTCCCAGTGTCTAGTGCATCACTGCATTTGAGCATGTTTATCATGCACTCACGCATCAGTTCTTATCTTTAATTTGTTTATATTCCATTTTCCCTTGCCCTTCCTTTTCCCCATTATCTTCCCACATCTGCCTCCAAACTTTCTTCTTTTTAGTTGTAAGTTGCTCAGGGCAGAAATCTCCATTTGTTATGTATACTTTTTTTTTTAATTAGCAAAACGTAACTAAAAATTTTACTTAATAAAATTTCTTGTACATGGAAAGTACTCTAATCACCATCTGTATCACAATCTATCTTATGAGCAATAAAATCCTTGCTAACAAATATTGAGCTTCTTCTACTCAACAACAGTTGCAGTTATTTTGAATCCTTTTCAGTTTGCAAAGTCCTTGACAATTATTATGCCACTCATCCTCTTAACATCATTGCAGTTAGTCTGATCAACAATTGCTGCTTTTGAATTGGAATCTCCTAGCTTTCAATTCCCATCTCTACATTCATTGCTCTGTCAAGAAAGGAACCGATTCATACTCACAAAATGAGCACATAACACAGGAGGACATCATGAATTCAGTAAATTACCAATTAAATAACTCCACGTACTTATGCACTCCATGGTTTTATCTGGGAGTCTGGGATGAAAGAAAGCAGTATGTGAATCTACATCAGTTTGTGCAGTAATATATAATCTCTAGAATGTCACTATGTTTTTAGCATCTCTACTTATTCTTTATTTTCAGTAGTACTATATATGGAAAAGACCTTGGGATTTTTGTTGATCATAAGTGGAATATTAGCTAGCAGTGTGATGCCACAACAATGAAGGCAAATGTTATTTTAGCCTGCATTAATAGAAACATGGTTTCCTAGTTGAGAGAAGAAATAGTTGCACCATATTTTGTGCTGATCAGGCCTCATCTAGAGTGCTGTGTTCAGTTCTGAGTGCCTCACTTTAGAAAGGTTATAGCCAAGTTGGGGCAGGTTCAAAGAAGGCCAATAAAGACAACAAGAGGTATGGAGGACAAAACCTATCAGGAAAGGATGAGGGTGCTGGGCTTCTTCAACCTGGTGAAGAGAAGACAGAGGGGTGACATGATCATACTCTTTAAATATCTAAAGGGCCATCACAGAGAGGATAGGACAGGTTTGTTCTCTGCTCTCCCTAGAGGGTAGGAGGGTAAAACGTAATGGTTTGTTTTGTTGATTAAAAGTAGGGATGGGCCAAACGAATCCTCGAACCTTGCGAATCCAAATCCTTGCACCAAAATAGGCAAACCGAATCTTTTGAATCCATCAAACAGTCAGTTGGAGACTGGGACGCCTGAAAACCTGAGAGATCAGACACACAAGTGGAGATGGCAAGTTGGTGAGTTTTTACCTTGGAGTAATAATGGTCTTTGCTAACAATTTCAGAAATTATATCTGGGGTTGTATTCTAATATACTTAAATTGAACATTTAATATTTAAGTTCAGCACTAATTTCTGTGCTGAAAATCAATGGCATGTATAAATGATGGGGTCAGTGGGTCTGACACCTATCAGAAGTAGTGAGGCAGAGAGTAAGGTCACACAATCTCATCCAGTGATTGTCACATGTAGGCCAGTGTACCACCTTCCACAAGACCAGTGCCTGGTTGTAAACCTATAACTAGAATAGGATGAGAAGTGAAGTGTGTAGAAAGGGCCTTCATGTCATTTTCAATCTGGGGAGATCTTGAGGCAAAACTATGACAATTGTCCTGGCCAGATTTCTTTGAGAGAGGTTTGCCTTTGCCCAGGCCTTTGCTAAAGCTGAGAGAGTATGTCTTGCCCAAGATTATCCTTCTTTTCTTTGCTTTTTAAACCCTTTTTTAAAAAAAGGATTCAAAAGATTCGAGATTTGTGAGATTCATGGATTCCCAGAATCTTCTAGGGATTCGGATCTGAATTTGGATTCAGAAAATTCTGGATTCATCCCATCCCTAATTAGAAGGATTTTCTTGACAGTGAGAGCTGTTTGACAATGGAAGCACTGTTGATGGGTCTCTTTCCTTGGATGTCTTCAGAAAGAGGCTAAATAGCTACCTCCTGGTGATACTCTACCTTGATTTTCTGCACTGAGCAGGGGGTTGGGCTCAATGGCTTATGAAGCCCCTTCTAACCCTGTGATTCTATGATTCAGTGGTTTACTGGGAAAGAGAAACAAGAGGTAAAAAATGCCTCTACATTCTCTTGTACTTATAATTAATAGGATGAGCTGGTTTGCAACTGGGAGCAGGAAGAGACACTATGAGCCTTGGGGTAGGGGTAGGTGCTGTGCTCCATCTAGGACTCAGTTTTGAGGCTGAAATCTATCATCATAGCTCATAGGCATCCAGGTGACCACCGGGAACAAAGTGTGGCAAAATGAGATGCATGCACTTTGACATCATTTTTATAGGGCTGGATACCCACAACCTAAAAAAGAATGTTAAGGGCTTAAAATACAGCCATTCATGACCCCAGTATCTTCCAGGGAGTGTGATCAGCAATTTCAGGTCTTTTTGAGGATGAATCATAGAATCATAGAGTTGGAAGAGATCCCAGGGGCCATCCAGTCCAATCCCCTGCCATGCAGGAACACACATCAAAACATTTCTAACAGATGGCCATCCAGCCTCTGTTTAAAAACCTTCAAAGAAGAAGACTCTACCACGCTCCATGGCAGCATATTCCACTGCCAGACAGCTCTGACCCTCAGGAAGTTCTTCCTGAGGTTCAGGTAGAATCTCCTTTCCTGCAGCTTGAATCCATTGGTCCTTGTCCTAGTCTTTGGAACAACAGAAAACAAGCCTGCTCCCTCCTTGACATGACATCCCTTCAAATATTTAAACGTGACATAATGGGATCCACAGAAGACGGCAAAGGTGATTTTTTTTTTAGAAAACCATTACAACTCAGAGGCAGAGAGCTGATTTTATTAGTTTTACTTTCAAGATACATTCTCCTAGAAAATTTCAACTAAAAAGAGACACATTTTTTAAAGCTTGCATTTACACTCTGGTCTGTACAGTGCATTTGATTATTTTTCTCCTTCGATATGGCCAGAATTGTGTATCAGCTACTTAGTTAGGTATATTTAAGTATATTTAACTAAGTAACTTCTCCTGGCCACCATACTCCAAACCTGATGGAGAAGTCATTCATTTATGCTCTGATCATCAGTAGACTGGACCTCCTTCTCCCCATGGAGCTGATGTCCAGTAAAGAAGGTTGGTGTGGGGAGTTACAAATGTGGCAATAGTGTAAAATTGCAACTAAGGAGCAATTGTGAATATGGAACAGTTACCTAGATTTACCCGTCTGTAACTACTTTGTGTTCATGGTTACTTCTTAGTCGTGATTTTGACACTATGGCCACAATCATAACTCCTTCTCATCAACCTACTTTATCAAGCCAGCTTAAATGGCAGGAAGGAAAACCGTTCCACTGGTGCCTGGAGCACAACTGAATGATGTTTGCAACAGGTTTGGGACAAGAGAAGTTACATAGTTAAATATACATAACTAAGGAGCTAATACAGAACTCTAGCCCATATACTTTTAGGCTCCAAACTCATGTAGTTACATATTTCAATCCTACTGAATTCATCTGGGCTTTTCTGCTCATACAGATATGGGCAGCATTGCAGCCTCATCCTGCTATTTGGATTTTTATTGAATAACTGTATTTGTTGCTGGGCATGAATAATTGGTCCCATCTCACTTAGTCTCTTTGCCACTTTATCACTATCATTTGTAGGTGGGGGAAAGCATTTAGGTTGATGTTTTCTCCTTGTTCCAGAAGAAAATAGCCTCCCACATTGCTCTCTTTATTATAGCATCATGTATATTCATCATATCTACTGAACTTTCATGGAGAAGTCTGAATATAGTTAATTGTTGTGGAGCTTTCTTTTTTCCAGAACAAGTCTCCCCTCCATACAAATTCCCCTCCCTGGCTGTCTATTTTCTGCTTCCTCCCACTGTTCTATGTTCCCCTCCAATCTAGACCAGAGGATCCACTGTTCTATTAGTAGGATGAGAACTTTGTATACTAAATTTGAAGTAGATTTATAGGTGACATCAAACTGGAAGAGATAGATCTATGGTTAACATTAACAAATTGGAGACCTGGGTTAAAACTAATAAAATGAATCTCAATAAGGATAAATGTTAAGGTTCTACATTTGGGCAGGGAAGAACAAGTACACAAATATGAGATGGGTAGTAACTGGCTTGACAGCAATATGTGAAAAAGCATCTAAAAGTCTGAGTAAACCACAAGCTTAACAGTGTGATATGGCAGGAAAAAAAAAGCCAATGCAATTCTAGCCTGTATCAATGGTAGCATACTATCAAAATCAAGGACAGAATAGTGCCACACTATGCACCTTCATCAGAACTCATCTGGAATATTGTGTTCAGTTTTGGGTGCCAACACAGAATCACAGAATGACAGAGCTGGAAGAGATCACAAGGGCCACTGTGTCCAACCCCCTGCCACATCGGAATACACAATCAGAGCATTCCCAGCAGATGGCCATTCAGCCCTTGTTTAAAAGCCTTGAAAGAAGGAGTCTCCAACACACTCCGAGGCAGTATATTCAATTGTTGAGCTGCTCTTATCATCAAGAAGTTCTTCCTAATGTTTAGATGGAATTTCTTTTCTTGAAGTTTGAAGCCATTGTTTCATGTCTTAATCCCTGGAGCAGCAGAAAATAAGCTTGCTCCATCCTCCTTATGACATTCCCTCAAGGCTAAGAAGGACACTGACAAGCTAAAGTGAAACTGTCCACAGGAGAACTACCAGCAGGGCAATTTTTCAGCTTGTTTGAAAGAAGCAATTGTACGGCCGCTTCTAAAAAAACCATCCCTAGATCCCCTGGATATGAATAATTATAGACCAGTCTCCCATCTCCCATTTTTAAGCAAGGTGATCGAGAGGGCTGTTGGTCTTCAGCTCCAAGCTGTCTTGGATGAAACAGATTATCTAGATCCATTTCAAACTGGCTTCAGGGCGGGATATGGAGTCGAGACTACCATGGTCGCCTTAGTGGATGATCTTCGCCTAGATATCAACAGGGGAAGAGTGACCCTGCTGGTACTCTTGGACCTCTCAGCGGCTTTCAATACCATAGACCATGGTATCCTTCTGGAATACCTGAGAGAGTTAGGGATCGAGGGCACCGCACTTAAGTGGTTCCGGTCCTATCTCTCAGGGAGATGCCAGATGGTGATACTTGGGGACAGCTGCTCCACGAAAAGGAGCTTAAATCTGGCATCCCTCAGGGCGCTATCCTGTCTCCAATGCTATTTAACATCTACATGAAACCTCTGGGAGAGATCATCAGGAGGCATGGAGCAAGGTGCTATCAGTATGCTGATGACACCCAGATATATCTCTCCATGCCTCAGATAATAGCATCGACTAAGGGTGGCATCTCGCCTCTAAATGAATGCCTTGAAGCAGTAATGGACTGGATGAGGAAAAACAGACTGAAGCTGAATCCAGATAAGACGGAGGTACTCGCTGTTAGGGGCCCTAGCCCAGGTATGGAGGTTTGTCAACCAGTCTTAGACGGGGTCACACTTCCCCTGAAAGACTGTGTCCGCAGCTTGGGGGTACTCCTGGACTCGCCGCTTCAGATGACAGCTCAAATTAATGCGGCGGCCAGGAGTGCCTGTTATCAGCTTCGGCTGATATGCCAGCTGCGTCCCTTCCTGGACCTGGAACACCTAAAAACAGTGGTACATGCGCTGGTAACTTCACGACTTGACTTCTGCAATGCACTCTACATAGGGCTACCCTTGTGCTTAGTCTGGAAACTTCAATTAGTTCAGAATATGGCAGCCAGGTTGCTCACCGGAAGATCTAAAACTGACCATATAACACCAATTTTGAAGCCCTTACATTGGCTGCCTATTAGTTTCCAGGCACAGTACAAGGTGTTGGTTCTTACCTTTAAAGCCCTTCATGGCTTGGGGCCAGCTTACCTGCGGGATCGCCTTCTCCCATAATCCGCCCCGCATGTTAAGGTCCTCTGGGAGGAATTTACTGCAGCCAGTCAGAACTAGGTTGGCTGCAGTTACCCAGAGGACCTTTTCTTTTATTGCTCCCAAGTTATGGAATGGCCTGCCGGAGGAGACCCGGCATATTACCAGTCTTGACCGCTTTAAAAAGCGGTCAAGACTGTTCTCTTCCGACAGGCCTTCCCAGACTAGTGCTCCACCGCCTCCCACCAACTGTCTTCTTGTTTTTAATAGTTAATGTGTTTTAGGGGGTTTAGATGGGTTGGTGGGTGGGGAGGATGGGTTATGTTTTAATTGCTTTTAATGTATTTATATACTGTTGTAGTACCGCCTCGATCCGTTGGGAGAGGCAGGATATAAATATCATTATTATTATTATTATTATTATTATTATTATTATTATTATTATTATTATTACTACATGGGAAACCAAGCCTGTGAGGAACAGTTGACAGAGCTGGAACTGTTTAACTTCTAGAAGAGAGATGGTAGGATAACTGTCCTTAAATCTGAAAAGCTGTCATGTAGAAGATGGACTAAGCTTGTCTCCTGTTGTTCCAGTGCCTGCAGAAATCTTTTTCAAGAGACATCACATTCAGCCTATATCTTTAAAATGCTGATACAGCACAACAAAACAGGAGTCCTCCTAACAGAAATGATGAAAGTGGTATTTTGGTAATGGAAGATGATTTTTTGATTCATGGATGAAACCTTCTACCAAATTGTGGATCACTAATAGCTGCCATCTTCTATTCTGGTGAATCTCTGTACCCTTTTTGAGAAAAAATATTTTTTTAAAAGGATATCTTTATTAATGATTTTCCCAAAACACTCAACTGCTACAAGTACATGCAAGAAAAGAAGAACAGTATAAAGAAAGCACAAAATATGTTATCTCTGATGATACAATTTAATCAAGGAATACATATTCCTCTTAATATCTGAGATGAGATTGCTTTTCTAGGATATACTGATGGTGCGGCATTGGCTGCCCCATAGCTTCTTCCTCTACTTCTGAAATTATATGGGGATACCCAGGCCACGTAGAAGGAAGCTGTGATACCATCAGTGCTTGTAAAATTAGGATAACGCTAGCACAGACCTCTGGCTTTTCATAGTCATTGGATGGTGTGGGAAATTCTCATGTTCCACTAGCATGATGAAGAAAGAACCTCAGCTAGAAAGGACTCCTCCTCAAAATAACATACTTTCTTCATGTATGTCAAATGAAGGCACCGGTAACCTGTAGGAGAATCTCCTGAATTGATATGCATTCAGTTGGCCTTTTTACTGAGAGAAATATTTCACCCAAGAAGCTTTAAGATATCTTTCCCTCTCCTTGACTAACAAATGATATTATCTTCTCCAATAAGTTTTCGCATCCTCCTTTTCTTCTTTTTCTGTTCCTCACAGAATTGAAAGATACTGTTCAATAGGAACAAAGGATGCTTCAGTGGCTGATTTATTTACCTCATTTTCACAAGCTAAGACTGTGAGCGTAAGGACTTGCCTATGGCCTTTCTCCATGGAAACAGAGGCAGCTAGAACAAATCTAGAAGAAAAGGGGAAAAAATAACATTGTAGACTTTGAGCATCCATCTCTCAAGTCTTCTCACCTTTGTGACAATAGTTTTGATCAGAAATTAAAGGGGAAATGAGAGCATTTTTCAATTTTATTCATTCCACAAAGGCAGAATAGGCTATTCAGAATATAAGATAAACAGGATGACACACTGGAGGGAAAATCTGAAGGGAGAGATACAGAGAAAGAATGAGAGAAAGATCGGGGTGAGAAAATAAAGAGTTCACAGGTTGTCAGCCACTTTTCATTCTTTAAATCAACATGCTTAAGTATATTGTTCATCACTTGATGGCTGGCTGACAGGACAGTTTGCCAGCCATTGTTTGTTACTATGATTGTCTAGCCTGAGCCCAAGGTCTACAATTTCATATTGGTTATGGTTAATATTTCCACGTGGCACTCCATAAGATGAACTCCACATGTCTGAAAGGGTCACGGAGAGCCTGTGTAGGCAGGCACGGCTGCATGGCCTTAATTATGTAAGCTAGGCCTAGGCCAGTAAGCAACTTTTTGTCGCACAGTCAGTTGTGCCCTCCAGACACAGCCGACCATTAAGCAAATGCAAGAGCTCTCAGCCCCGAACTGCTTGCTCTATACAAGTGTTAAGGGCTCCTCACCTGCATACTGTTCTAACAATTGGCAATGCTGGCCAAATCTCATCAATTCTGATTTTGACCTTTCAGAGACTTTGTCTCCACTCAAATCCCTATTGTTCTCCTCGGGAGAAGGCTGGCCTCCAGGTACAATCTTCCCTATAAAAACCCCAAGTCTGAGCTTCTTGTCGGAACGCTCGTGCCTTGCATCCTGAACTGCTGCCGCTCTGTCTGCCTCCCCTCCCCTCCGCCTCCATGTGCTGAGCTGCTACGAACTCCAGCATTGCTCTCTATCTCTCTATTCCTGGACAACAGGATCAGGTGGAGTATCGCCCCAGAAATCTTCTCGAAAGCCCTATCAATTTTCCTCACTTTTTGCTTCCATAGTTCTTAGATGAGCGCGTGTGTCGTTGTTTGCTTAATTAAGGAAAGTTTAATAAAATCTTTAAATTTAACAACTTGCCTAGTTCTTGGCGCGGCCCGACCCCAAGATCCTGCTAAGTTACCCTGCCTTTCGCATTGCTGGCCAGTGCTCTGAGCTAATTCCTAATTCCCCATATTTTGAGCACATTGAGGTATCCCTCCTGGGACCCCCAGAAATCAGGGTAACATGTTGATACCTTACATTGCACAGACATGAGGCATTTGAGATATTAAATGCTTCAGCTGGACAAGCAGCTCTATGCAATATTATCCAAATACAAACTGAGATTGTATTTTAGTTCCTGGGTCATTTCCTGGGACTAAGCAGCTTATACACAATGGTTTATATTTCTGAAAAATCAGCATGGATTGGTTGCCTGACGTCTTTTGGAAATTACAACATGGGAAGAAATGGTGGACACCTGTTCTCTTCAAACAGGTCGTGTTTCAAGTGTGCCCACAAACCTATCCTGCTTTGACTAAGACTCTCTTCCTATAGACAAAGCCTCTATCTAGCAATGCACAACCAGAATGAATATCTAAAATAAATCTCACACAAGTCAAGTTGTAACCCCTAAAGGTAATTCACAGACCACTATTTCCCCCATCCCATCCCTTTGAGGTATGTCATAGAGCAAGGCTACCTGGTTTCTTTATTATATTCATAGGGGAAAGTGGCTCTTTTTCCAGACAGGGATCCAGAAACAGGGAAAGATGTTTTTTCTACATATGACATGCTTCTCACAATTATGTGCCTTCTAGAAAAAGGGTGACCAAAGTGTGATCCACAGGCTACATATGATCCTTGAGGCTCCAATATACAGACATTCAAAGCCCCCAGACTCCTTTAACATACTTCAAAACACTACGAGAACCCAAAGAAGTCCCCCAAAAATCAGCCAAAACTGAAGCCATTTCCTTTCATTTCAGTTTTGGGCAATTTTGGACAGATTTGGGGAACTCCAGTAGGTTCCTAAGTTATGTCATAAGCTTGGGGAGCAAAACTGTTTTTTTCAGCTATTTTGAGCTGTTTTGGGGAAGTGGATGATAGATAGATAGATAGATAGATAGATAGATAGATAGATAGATAGATAGATAGATAGATAATGGAATCAGGGTATGGGTATGCCTGCTGAGGGTTACATAGGTGGAAACTGACCTTCAGTTGCCCATATCTGCTCTAGCATAAATCTGGCAAATTTTTTTTGGGGGGGGGGGAATCACCGTTATAGAGCATGTGAACTCAGTATCACCCAGTAATGCATGTAAAATTCAGAGAAGCTTATTTCTAGCTGATTAAAATTGAAAGTAACCTTTCCTTAACTTGCCTTAACTCTTTTTAGTCCTGATCAACACATGGAAGGTCAGGGTCAGGACCAGTGGGCCTGATTTATCCTTTCCATGCATTAAATCTACCCATTTTCAGTTAATCAAACAAGGCTTATAAAAGCAAAACCATGGGCAATGTTTTTCATTACACATTGATTCAAATTTGGTAGGGCTGTTAAATCCAGAAAAACGTGCTTTGAGAGTAGAAAAGAGATTCCATCTAAACCTCAGGAAGAACTTCCTGACAGTCAGAGAAGTTTGGCAGTGGAATATGCTGCCTTGGAATGTGGTGGAGTCTCTTTCTTCAAAGGTTTTTAAGCAGAGGCTAGATGACCGTCTGTTGGGATTGCTTTGATTGTGTATTTCTGCATGGCAGGGGATTGGACTCGATGACCCTTCTGGTCACAGCCAACTCCATGATTCTGTGATTCTAGATCTTGCACATCACTAGCCACTGTTTCTGACAAAGCTTAGATTCAACTGGGTGTGGCAGAAAGGAATAGTCTTATTCTGCTTAGAAAAGCACCAATGACACTTGTCACTCCTCTGCCTATTCTGATGTTTAGAAGCTGGGTCCCTTTTAACTCTCATGCTGCATTCTTATTTAGCCTCAATTTTTGGAAAATGAAGCTGAAATCATATTGTGACTTTACACCATTGTAACTTCCAACATTGGAAAAGGAAGTATTTGGTACCTTTTTATGTACTAGTTGTGCATAATGGCGTCCGGATATTGATTTGACATAACTCTTCTCCCACCCCAAAAAGCCACAACTTGGCTGTGGGAGTGAATCAGGAAAATTTCCTCATTTTACCACCCAGATGCTTTTCTCATTGTTGGCCTTGAAAAATGAACTTACTTGAGAATACTCAAGCAGATATCTTTCCATTTTCAAGTTCCACCAAGTACAGCGTAAGCAATGTATTCCCTTCATATCTGATGAAAGACCAAGAACCTAGCAAGAAAATGATTCAAAAGAGCAAACCTTTCCTACTGGACCTCTATGTAAAAATGCTGGCAGGGTTCAAGTGTGATCTTGGCTAAGAATGTAAAGAATTGTTGTTGTTGTGTGCCTTCATGTCATTTCTGAGTTATGGTGACTCTAAAGTGATGCTATCATGGGGTCTTCTGGGGCTGAGAGTGTGTGATGCACCCAAGGTCACCCAGTGGGTTCCCATGGCTGAGTGGGGAATCAAACCCTGATCTCCAGGGTTGCAGCCCTCCACATCTGCGAGTTTCACTTTTGCGGATTTGATTAGTCACAGATTATTTGCTGCCACCACTACTGCCTCTCTATGCCGTTTTTAATAGGGGCTGCAAGCCTCGTGAGACTGAGGAACTGTGAACAAGGCTTGTAAGTCCCTATTAAAAATGGTGTGGGGCAGCAGTGGAGGTAGCAGTAAGCCCCACCAGCCCCCCACTTCTGCCTTGTGAAGGAACCCTGATGCCTCAAAGGAATCCACAGTGGGTTGAATATGGTGATCATACTTTTTGTGTGTGTTAAATATGGTTTGAGAGGGCCTAAAGTTATTCACAGTTTTTTCACTTTCATGAGGATTCTGTGCTCCTAACCCTAGCGAATGTGGAGGGATGACTGTATTTGAATATATTTAGTAATGGCTCAAAAATATGTTTGTTGAGTGTTGGGAAAATATAATGAGGAGAATCTTATGTTGATGCAAATCTTCACAGTTTGGGATTTATTCTGTACAAACTTCACATGTGGTTGGTTTTGCACAGAAAATATCATTTTGTATACAGCAAACTGGATTCTCTGTGCAGAAAATAATATTTTCTGTATAAATTTTGTTCAGAACAAGTCCTCAACTGTGATAAACTCAAAAAAATTGTTCAGTTTTCAAAGACTTTCTTGCTGTTGGGAAGAAAGTTGTTAAAATTACTCTTTGATTCCTTCAAGAACAAGCTAATAAATAATTACATATCTAAATTATTCACTCATCTGACTAACTTCACTGCCACCTCAGGAGCTAACATTTGGAAACAGATTAGTAATCAGTTAGTTCCTGTATGTACCCTTTCCCCTTTCCTAGCCTCCTATTGAACAAAACTTTTTCTCTCATCTTTTGAAATTCCCCTTCTCTCAAGAAAAAAAAAAAGAAAGAAAAAAGAAAAAGAAAAAGAAAAAGAAGGTGGCTATAACTCATCAAGAAACAGGGGGTATCATAAATCTTATTTTCCCAGGTGTTGTGTCAGATAAGTCATAAAACTGCTGAAGTGAAGCTGGCATGATATTCAACAGGGCCCTCCCTGCCCTGTCATACTGCTTACTGTCTGAGGTCATTAACACAGTTGTGATTTATATGAAGATGCACAGAACTTTTATAGGATTTCCAGGGATAAATTATAGTGGAGTCCTGCAGAGCAAGCTGAGATGCATAGAAACAAGAAGCTCACAATTAAACAAGCTGTTGCATTCTCTCTCTTATTTCTTCCCTTTGCTCATTTGATGTCATGGTTCTGTTTGAAGACTTTTTTAAAAAAAGGGGGGACTATCTAGCACATTTAAGACACTTGATAGCTGCCACCATCACAGAAGTTTAAATATGACTTATGTTCTCCTGTAACAAAATACTGTTTCCTGTGACATGGTCACCATCTGTGGAGGAGGCCACTGGAAACTGGAATGAGGCTTAAACAGAGGACATGTATCTGTGCTGACCTTTTTATTCCCAGGAAAAAAGCAGGACCTCCTTTTGGTGAGTTTCTACAGCAGGACTATGCTGGGGGTCTGAGGAAAAGTTTCTGTCAGAATCCACTAGGGGGCAACATAGATCCCAGAAATGTAAACAAAACTCTGGGAGCAATGAAATTAATTCTTGTTTTGAGTTGAGGATATACTTTCAAAATATAACAAAAGTTCTTGGGATTGCCCAGCAATTGATTTACAAAGTAAATGTTTCTTCCAGGGCTTTGAAGAGTAACAGTTGACTTTCTCTTTTTCATTGTTTTCCTCTCCTCTCCTCTCCTCTCCTCTCCTCTCCTCTCCTCTCCTCTCCTCTCCTCTCCTCTTCTTTCTTTCTTTCTTTCTTTCTTTCTTTCTTTCTTTCTTTCTTTCTTTGATGGCAGAGGTGGGGGCACAACTTTAGGGGAGGCAAGAACAACTTTTGGGTTACAGTAGTCCATGGGACAAGCTGTTCTGTAGAATCAAAACATCCAACAGTCTTGCCAGGGCACGACTGGGATCTCTTTTGAAGAGGGTAAGGCAGGTACCATGATTTGATGCTTGTTGCATCAGAGGTTGTTTGTCTCTTTCAGATACTCCTTTTTGCCCCATAAGAGAGGTTCATCGTGCAAAAAATAAGTTGTTTTGACATATATACTCGACAGTCTTATACTTAGAACAGCACTTTCATTTCACATGATTTTTAGAACTGCAATAAAAAAAACTTTACATTCGTTTAAAAATGACAAATAAAAAAAAGATAAGTAAAAATCTGTAGTCATATTTCACATTATTCTCCTGAAGTTAGTTGTTGTTACTTGTCATCAAGTCCACTTCGACTTATTCTGAGTTATGGAGATACCTCCAAGAGCCCTAGGCCATTTCAGCACTAGACTGTTACAGTGCTGTTATTCCACTTTCAACATCCTGTGGAATTCTGGGGTTTGTATTTTAGTGAGGCCAAACATGCCCCTCCCCAAACTGCAAACCCCAGGATTCCACAGGATGTTGAAAATGAAATAATAGCACTATAACTGTGTAGTACATACACAGCCTTAGTCATCAATTTTCAGGTCTTGAAAATTCATTTCTTGGAGAAAATGGAAGGTTGAAGCTTTCTCAGTGGAACCCTATTGGGTGACCTTGAGCATATCACAGACTCTCAGCCCCCAGAAAACCCCATGATAGGTTCACTTAGGTTTCCATAAGTCAGAAATGCCTTGAAAGCGTGCAATGGCAACTATATACACATACACACACAAATACACAAATGGAAGGAAGGAATAATAAAAATATAAAACTGTGCAACAAAAATTGTAAAACAACTTAGCCAGATAAAATACAAAAATACAGTACAATATGAAGCAAACTGGCAAATACATATAATAAAAAAATACAAGATTGTAAAAAAAAAAATTAACATAAAATCCCAAAAAGCTGAGAAGACAAGAAAGTTTTTAATTGAGATTTAAAAAATAACAAGGGAAAGAGAAATCCGCAAACGTTCACAAGAAGTACTCTCTGAAAAACTCATAAATAAAGAAAATAATACCCTCTGTGTGTTTGCCATTTTGCTGATGTGTGCCTTCAAGTTGTTGCTAATATACAGTGACTCTAAGATGAACTTGTGATCAGATTTGCTGGGCAGTATTTGTCGAGAGTAGGTTTGCCATTGCCTTCTTCTGAGCCTGAGAGTATAACTCACCCAAGGTCACCAAGTGAGTTTCCACAGCTATGCCAGGATTTCAACCCTGGTCTCCTGGTGTCTTCATCCAAGCCCTCATACTGGTACACTAGACTGGGTCATCTCTACCATACCTGAACCAAATTTAACAGGCATCCTGCTGTTCCTAGAAGCTCCATGGTGCAATCTTTCAAGCTTCTTTTTCATTTCAGCTTAACTGGTCATTTGCAGGAGAATTAGAGAAGGTGCTAACAAAAATTTCTCTACCTTACTGTAATTGATAGAAGAAGATTGTAATTCTCCTACATTGCATTGCTGACAAATAATTTAGTAATATACAGCAATGTGCTGAGTTTGTTTTCGCAGATCAAACAGGGAAAGCCCTGAAAGCTTTCAAAAGATTATTGTGAACCCAGGAAAACTGTTATTTTTAAATACTACCAGTCTTGACAACTTAAATTCAAGGAAGCCAATGGAACTGATAGCTTTGTTAGACAGCCAAGATGCAAAGCTCAAGTGTGTGAGTCTCAAAAAGTTAATTATTAATCACCTGGGGATTCTGAAAACTGATGTACAAAAAGTAACTTTTACAAGCTTTAGAGTTTGATTTTTCACAGGACATCATAATTTCACATATATAAGAGCAAAAAATACATGGGCAAAGCTGCAACAATCAGAAGCAACACCCCATCACAATTCCTTGTGGCTTAGTCACCAGCAGAACAGTCCTTCTTTACTCAATATGGCTGCTGGCTGTTAAGATGGTTTTGCAGAGGGTCAGGCCAGATGATGTTATTTAGTTGTAACTAAGTAGCTGACGTAGGATATTGGTGATCATTCTTCTGTTGGATGCCACCAATTTAGCAGCAGATTCCTTCACTAGCAGGGGGTTGGATCAGATGGCCCTTGGGAACTATTCTAACTCAATGGCTATATTACAACGAGTGGAGAACTCAGTTTGTGTTGTCTTATGAAGAAGGAGCATGAAATGACTCTTCCTGCATTGGTTAGCAAGGGTAAGGCATGTTTATTACTGACACATTACCTGTGGATACCACTGAACACTCACAGGATGATACAGATGGATCATGTCATGCCATTTCTGTAGATATCATTTTCTGACTGTATTCTATTTGCAAGTCAAGTCAAGGAACAAATCACCAAAGAATGGAGCATCATCATGAGATGTGGAAGACTTGCTCAGCCCTGATCCTGATCCAGTTTTCCACATATATGCTAAAAAAAAAAAAGACACGTCAAGGTAGTACAAATCCACATTTAACCCTGCTAACTTGAAAACATTGCCATCAATGTTCCCTGTTCACTCCCATCGACTTGGAGTTACTTAAGAAGGTAACCTTTACACATTACTGATTGCATTTCTAGATTTCTAGATCTTGTTTCTTCCACCCTCCACTTTTTGGCATTTTTACTTGTCTGTGTGGCCTGGGGGTGAGGGTACTAGAGTCTGAAAAATTGCCTCCAAACCTTCTCTAAATCTCCCTTTATCACAGACACATTACCACTCTTGTTACCTCTTTGCACTTGTGATATGGTCACTATGCTAACAATAGAGAGGGATGGATCAAGAACATTATATGGTGAAAAAATCTAATGAAACTATGGCCCTTTCCGCACCAGGTAATTAGATCGGGGCAGTGCGTCCTCGCAGGGAGGTCATCTGCACCTTAGAGCAGACTAGGAGCGGACTACTTACCAGAGATCCGCACCTCAGTCCGCTCTAAGACGACCCCAAGTGGTCCTCCAGCGTGTTTTTGAAAGACCGGAAAAAACAGGTCTTTATTTTCCTGGAATGCGCCATTGCGTTCCTGCTCTCTTGTGCAGATTCGCAGGCTCGCACCAATGCGAGCCTGCGATCTGCGGAGAGCGGGCTTTAGGCATGGCGAGCTTCAGCGGTTGGTCGGGACCCACAACCAACTGGAAGCCACCATTTTGGAAGCTGGAAGCCGCCATTTTGGAAGCCGAAGCTGCCATTTTGGAAGCCAGAGCAGTGCAGATCTACAGATCTCACACTGCTCCGATTCGCCCCAGACCAAGGAGGAGCCCTGTGGAATGGCTTCAGGGACAGTTCACGTTGCTTCGGACCCCAGAAGAAGCAGTAGATAATGGCATGGAGTGATCCTCTCACCTCGTGCAGAAAGGGCCTATATCTTACTAGAGGTCCAGAAGGGCTCTTTCTTTCTCCTAGCTGACAATCTTCTGCTGGATGTGCCTGGGAGCTCCCTATTCCCCTCTCAGCCACTGATTGGCAAAGGTGTGTGCCCTCTACCCACCGTTCCACAACCATCCTGAGAGAGAGTGATCAGCCCAAGGTCCCCCAGGGGGTTCCATGGCCAAGTGGGGATTCAAACCTTGGTCTCCCACAGTGCTAGTCCAAACCACTACAACATACTAGTTCTTTTCAACATGCCAAGGCCAAAACAGTCTTATTAATATTGGCAATACTAGGAATGTCATCTGATACAACGAGTAAGAATCAACACAGCTGGAAGACAATCTGACACAAGAAGTACTTTCAATCTTGTTTTTGTTGTGTGCTGTCAAGTCATTTCCATGTTATGACACCCTAAGGTGAACTCTCTCTCTCTCTCTCTCTATATATATATATGTGCATATATGTAAAGAATCTTATTAGCATTGTTTTCCTCTTCTCTTTTCGCTTGTGATGATATTAAGTATATTACTGTAATTAAGAATTCTGTTTGTTTTTTCAATACTTAATAAAAACTATAATGTAAAAAAAAAGGTGGACCATCATGGAATTTTCTTTGCAATATTCACTCAAAGGGGGTTTGAGTTTGCCTTCCTATGGGGATGCTGAGAGTGTGACTTGCCCAAGATCATCCAGTGGATTTCCATGGCTGAGTGGGGATTCAAACCCTGTTGTCCAGAATCATAATCCAATGCTCAAGCTGTACACCATGATGGCTGTCTAACTTTCAACCTAACCCACAGAATTAAAGAAGTATCACATTTTTTAGAGCACTGTATTTATTAAAATTGGGTGATGGTGATGTTGATATTGATGACAAGAAGGATGGTCTTTTCACAGAAATTTAAAAAGAAAGAGACTTCTCTAGTCAAAGTCAGATCAGGTCAGTTTGACAGTATTTGGTTTCACTAATTGTATACCAACATAAATTTCAACTCTTCTAGCTTCTCTTATGTCCTTGAAAATTGCTATTCCATTTAACATGCGCCTAAGCCCTCTGTGATGCAGTATATAACTTCACCAACTGTCATTGGGAAGTTTCCAATTTTTACAGCTAACCAGTTTTAAATGGTGTCAGAAGTAACAAGATTGTGGATTTGATGACACACTTAAAAGATTGTCTCTTTCAAAATGTTCATTTTACTGGCTTGGAAAGCAGGAAGGTACATGCAGTGTGTCATGAAAAAGTATAACCAAATGTCACTCACTCACCTGGTAGCATTATGAAAGCAACATTGAGGTTTTCTTGAAAACTGTCATTTTGAAAGGTCTATGTGAACAGAGAAGCCAGTCTTGTCATATATAAGAAGTTGCCAAGTCCGGAGAACTACAGAAATGACACTTCAGACCTTAACATTTCAGAAACCTGTGGCTATTGAAAATGAGGGAGAAGTTATTTAAAAGATATTTTCTTAAAGCTCCTTCCTCTCTGAAGTGTCAAAACAAAGTTCAGAAAGGATTTCCACAATGATAGTTACTTTTTCCCATCCTCAATAATTATAGGCATATTCCATGCTAGCAAATCAGGGGGATTTGCCTTAGAGGAGATGAGGTGCTAATGTCAGTGAAATACTCTAAGAAAACCCAGCAACCACTACCTGTCACAAATATTGATGATCATTGTGCTCAGGCAAATAAGCCAGCTTCCCTGGAATTGGCCATACTTCACACCTTTCAACTGTCCCCATTTGGCAGGGACAGTACCAAATAATCCTCTGTTATCCCACTTTTGCAGATGCTCTTAAAATGCCCCAGTTTCTCTCCTCCTCCTTCTACCCCTTTCTCTCTTTATCCTCACCTTACTACAATTGCTTCAGAAGGAATTTAAAGTTCAAAAGGAGGTTGTATTCCATTAACTCAACAGGAGAAGGGGAGAGAGAGAGAGACAGAGAGAGAGAGATGAGGGGAAGAATCTAGCCTTTCCCAGTAGACTCAGGCAAATGCAAACTATTGTAGTCTATCCTAGTTCATTTGTTTTTCTTCATTAATAACTTTTGTCATCTTGACCACACTCTGATGTTGCTTGGCCACACATGTTCTGCTTTTCACTTATGAAATGTTGGAGGGAATGCATTTTGGCTAGAGGACTCTGTGAACTATAGTCCAAACAGTAACTTTTCCATGGTCTGATAATTGCTCTGAAGCTCACATACATGAGGGGTGGAATTAAAAGCCTGGAGATAAATCATTTTTCTGGGTACTGGTTTGGCTCAGAAGAATTATGCATTTTTTAAAAAACAAATATGAACAATTTCTGGGTTAATTTTAAGAGTGTGTTCCCCTCTACTTATGATCATGATTACAATATTTTAAATTATTCAGTGTGCTCAATTAGGCAATTACTCTCTCCTGATCTGGCCCATCTCATGGAAAAGAGCAATTGTCTATGCTCCTCCTTAACTATCCAACATACTAAACATGACCTCAGTATTCAACACATCTGCATTTGGCCTGTATGCATGCTTTTCAAATTTGGCCTGTATGCATGCATTTCAGTATAGAGAAACCCAGATTGTGTAGTTGATTTCTGGCAGGAGAGGGGGCAGGATCTGGTAATGGGTCACATGATTTTGGCTTATGGCAGATGTAGGCAACTGTAGAAGGTTAGGGAGCCAGATTAGCCCCCAGGAGATTTTGGAGAACCACATACCACTACCACACCTCCCCTGCAAAAAAATCCCACATTTTTCTTTTTACTCCCAAGTGTCCCCACACGCTCTGATGAGGACATTTTTCAGCACATTTCCAGGCCATTTTAGGTCTAGGAGAAGCCCTTTTTAACAACTGGAAGTGAGTGAAAGTCACTTCCTTTTCACTTTCTGTTTCAGAAAACAGGCTTGTCCTTGGCCTTCTTGGTTGAGGAAAATGCTCCCTCTCCCATATCTCAGACAAGTTTTGGGACAATAACAAGCAAACAAAACAATCCCTGTGGGGCTCTCAGGTTCACAAAAACAAGTCTGAGATCCTGCCCACTCTGGCCTATGGCAATGTTTTTGATTGTCAAGATCATATTTGGACATTCAGTCTCAACGTGTCAGTGTGGTAACAATGGAGTGATGGTGGTATGGTGAATGGACATGGAAAAAAACTATATCAGCTTAATGTCAACTTCTTAACAAGAAATATCATCCAGCCTCATTGTCAATGGCTATGTTGAATAGAAGATTTGGTAACATACCCCCCTCTTTCTCGTGTGTGTGTGTGTGTGTGTGCGTGTGTATGTATGTGCGTGAATAGCTCAGCTCTGGGTCTGTTGTATTGATTTTTTAGAGAGAAGCAAAACATGCTGCACTGCAAAGATTGAAATGTATTTACATGCTTTAAAATCCAAGCACAATTCATTCAACTCATTGACAATGTGTGAAATTGGCATTTTTCATTTTAAAAACATGATTTCTGAAATAGACCATGTGCTAGCCTATCAATGACTTCTGCCCAGAAACCAGCTTGCATCTACTTTTCTTCTTTTTCCTATGGATGACCATTATCTGATTGAATTAATTACTTTTTGGCCCAACTGGAGTTCATTTCTTGAAGTATGTTATGACAAAACTCTATTTTAAAATTAATATTTAATTTTCTTTCCTCTTTTGTACGTACTCAGCCAAGAGTTTCTTTTACTTTGCTTCCACATTTTCCCTTTCTTAGGTAAAAAAATCCTTCTTGTATGAATTTATCAATCAAAGCAAATGGCAGATAAATAATAATAACGTATGCGGTGAGTCTATTATGCCCTTGGCATTTATTTCAAACCTGGATTAAGTTCATAACTAGCCCTAGACAAATCTTGGGATTTATCTCTGCCATGGAGGAATAAATTTCATTGGCTAAGGTGATTCAAGAAGGCAGCTGTCTTATATGGCAGAAACAATGCTCAGTTGAACCACTCTTTCTCAGAGTCAGGTGACCATCTAGCCAAGGAGATGGAATATCGATGTGTGTGGTTCAGGGAGCAGTTGCTTTGCACTTGAAAGAAAATTCAAGCCATTTTGCTGAGTTCAGCAGTTTGAAAGTTCACACAGAAGAAGACCTTTCCAGAACTTCGAATACTGTAGGAAAGGTTGAAAAATACATAGATATATAAAGAAGGAGGCCATAGATAGATAGGTTATTGATAGATAGATAGATAGATAGATAGATAGATAGATAGATAGATAGACAGATAAAAGCTCATGATAAATTTTAAGAGATATATGGGAGATTTTTATGGTCAGAATCCAGCTGTGCTCATGGAAGCACCTTCTGCAAGCACATATGGGAAGGGAATTCACTTGCCCCTCCCTCCACCATATTTCCAGAAAACCACCTCCATATATCTGGAAAGCTCTTTAAACTGGTTTTTGGAACAGAGGAAGACCAGGCATAGAAAGATAGATGGATATCCCATCAAGCTTCATCCATGGTTGTCTGTGTCTGTCCTACTTACATTTGACTGTATCCATACTACTGGCTCCAGCTCCACATATTATGAGTACACAATTCCCAACAAGTTAACATCAGATGTGGTCCTCATCAGGAAGAAGAATTCCTCAACTCTGCCCCACATTGGTGTAATGCTATATTGGGAGGCTTGTGAGGGAATGAAAATGGCAACTAGACCCAGTCATTTGATTCCACAGCTGTGGGTGGGGAAGGATGTAAATGGGGCCCAGGACATGCAAGAACCTTTGGTTGTAGTAGGCAGCTGGGACCCAGACACTGTCCAAGGACAGCAGGGGCTAGCGCCAGCTCTATTCACAGAGGTGCCAGGCAGGCCACAGTGCTGCTTGCTCTTATATCCCCTGTACTCCAACCAGAGTTTTGGAAAGTTACATTTAGAGACTATCATGGCCATAATCCCCTAGTCAGCATATCCATGTTAACTAGAGGATTCTGGGAGTTCAAGTCAAAAAAATAATTTTTAGAGGCTCTGTCTTTACCATTCTTTTCTGAGAAATTTTTTCACATTTTTCACAAGGGAAACTTGGGATGCATATACGGTTACAGAGTTTGTCTGTGCGAAGGCATTGTGACTGCCATGGGACTTAAGACCTTCTCCTGGGATGACTCTGAACTTCCTCCTGAACTTTGAACAACTGTAAATGGAACTGTAAGTTCTGATGGCACATTAAATATTAATACTGGTATAAAACTTAATCCCAATTTATAATTCAGTTCGTTCTAATTTACTACATATTGCACAATTTCCTTTACAGATAACTTTTAGTGTGCTATATAAATAATAAATCAGTTCTCATGATTCTCAATTGTTTTAATAGGGCTTGGTATTAAACTTGCATTTGCTATCACTTAAATATCACCACACCAATTTATTTTTATATGAACTCTCTTTCCTGCTCTTTCTTCTCCCCATTATTCTGCCTGCACATTTTAAATCTGCTAGCACATGGTCTATTATTTTCTGGGAAATGTATGAATTTCCACCGAGCTAAAGAACTTTAAAAGGAAAGAAAAATCAAAAGACTTGCATTGTGATAACTCATGAACAGGTACATCAATGGTGCAATCTGATCCTTGAGTTACAATTGCTGAAGGGAGTGCTAGTAAAACCTTTAGCCAGTGCCAGTCCAAGTATGAGGAATGAATGATATCAGATATCATATTGTAACTGTGGCAACTGAAGGAGGACAGAGATAGGCTGGCCAGGGTATTGTCCTCTCCTGGAACTGGGTCTAATGTTCTTCCTGGGATGATAGCAGAACAACAGAAGTCCTTCAATCGGAGGAGATCTCTGGGGAGATCTCAGGTCATGAAGCCTATGAGACCCTGGATTGAAAAACAGTGATTATCTTAATACTGCATGGTGTTCTCCAAACTTATTACATATTGAACAATCTGTAAATAGTTCAGTTTGGGAGTGGGGGGTTCACCCAGACTACAGCTTCATATCCCTCATTTTCTTCAGGGATATGTAGGGAAGGAGAGGCAATTCATCTTGCATGAGGTTTTACTATAGAACCCTCTCCTTCTCAGACCGCAGGCAGATATAGATAGATATCAATATCAATATAGATAGATATGTTAGTTAAAGGTAAATGATGTAACAGTGCTGCTGACACTAAAGAATAATACATGTTCTTAAAACGAGAGTTTGAAGTGTTGCTTTTAAATGGAACAAACAACTTTGCTTACTGCTCTGATCACCAAATAATTCATTGTTTGTTATTTTTAATGAAATCCAGAAAAGAAACTTATCAAATTACTTCCTATTGACAAGTTACCATTGCTTTTCCTATTATGACATTGTACAATATGGAAAAACGTTCTCTGGATCCCCCACATGGCTAATTCAGATATGGCAGTTTGGAAATTCTGAGAAAAATGTTAAATATATTAAAGTGTAATCTTTCTTCACTCCAACATAAGGCAACTGCCCATGTGACCCTTCTTCCTTTCCTTCCTATTGCTGTAACTGAGTCAGTATATATACACCAGCTCATGGGCAACAGGTGAACGACTCATTCACATTTAGCTAAATTGCAGCCATGGCCATTACAAACAAAATGTAACTCGGTACCAATTCTGTGCTACAAAAAGATACTAGTTACCAAAGTAATTCACTAGAAAGATGAGTTACTTCTTGGCAATACTTATCTGTGCATTCCTTATGTGTGCTATTAGTTGGAAACAGAGATGTGCTGCAATAGTCATTCCTACATCCCATGCACCACTGGTCATACCATCAATGCCCATGCCATGAGCAAAGGTATTAGCAAAGGGAAAATTTTCATTTAATGGCAGAAATAGGGAATGAGGAAGTCATTGCTGAAAAGGTCAACAAAATCATATGATGACACATTAACTTTCAACAAATTATTTCTAATCCTTGCATGAATGTGAGGAGACACTTGTAAATGAATTATAGAAAGTGGAGTCAGTATAATGAGGTCGATACCATCCTCCTGTTACCCTGTTTACTGGGGGGTCCTGTGAGGGACACCAAAATGTGCTCAACTATAAGTGGGGAAAATTAGCTCTGAGCGCTGCTTTAGTGTTACAAGAGGCAGAGTAACTTAGCAGGATCTTGAACCCTATGTCTACGGGGTCAGGCCAGTCAAGAAGCAAACCGTTTTGAAAGAATAAAAGAGATCTTTATTAAAATACAGCCAAACAGTGTATGCAACTCACTCACTCAGATAACTATAGAAAAGAAAGGTAGGAGTTGGATAGAGGGATAGTTGATTTGGGTGATACAAAACCTGTCCTGAAGTCCAGAAGAATAGAGAGAGATGCTGGGGTTTGATGTGACTCAGCACGTGGAGCTGAGGGGAGGTTCACCAAGCAAAGAGGCAGCAAGGCGGTTAGGAACTCGGGAGCGATCCGAGGAGGGTCTCAGAATCAGGGGTTTTTATAGGGAGAGATGTGACTGCAGGCTATTCCGTACTTGGTGAGAACAATGGATTTTAGGTGAGAGACAATGCCTCGGAAAGGTCAAAACTTAACATGATTGAGTTAGGTCCGAATTGACAAAGGAGCAGCCAGTATGCAAATGCGTGATGCTGGACAGTTGATAGTTCAGCTTAGTCAAGTTACCTGCTCGGGGCAGGGAGTCCTCTGTAGGTGGCGCACATACATAATAGGATGTTTGCCAGGAGGTCTCCTGAAGTTGCGATCTGGTTATTTCTGGCTTGCCTGTATTGTTTAGGAATATTGCAGCAATCAGCCGCCGAGCCTAGTTTTGTGCTAGTCCGGGAGCCTCACAAACACATGGAGGGGGTGTTGGAAGAAAGCCAAATTATTGATATCAAAATGATATCTTTATGCTATCGCCAAGGTGGCCTAGAAGCTGCAGTAACACTCCCACTTATCCACACATTGCACAGCATTGTGTGGCTAACTGATAAAGGACCTCCATTGTGAACACGTTGTGAACACATCCTGGAATACGTTTTAGAACTTGCTGAGAAGCTTGTCTTCTTATTGAAATCTATGGCTAAATCACTGAGGCAGAATATGTCTGCCCTAACACAATTATGGGAGAGGATGGGGGCAATGGAGAATGGAGACCATCCCCTTTGCCCAGTGTGCAGTAATTGTTAGGAGACTGCTAGGTGCAGCTCCATCTCCCCAGTCCCAGATTAGCTGCAAGGGTGCATCAAGGCCAGTTAATGCTACTTTTGCACATAGAGAGATGAGGAAACAGTCTCTGCCCTTTGTGTAAGGTTTTTCCTTCCTCCTTCAATGCTCAAGAGCGGCCAGAATGGGCCTGGATGTGTCCCAAAGCTGATCGGTGGTCAGGAAGACAAACTGTGCCTGGTAGATCCCTGATTATTTATGTGCCAGGAGGTGGGGTTTGCAGAAGCAGGGACTGGATACTGTCTTCCGCGACAGCTCAAAGAATGTATACAAGAGCTCTCTGAATCAACTCACAAAGCACATTCCCCTAGTTCAGTGGTTCTCAACCTGTGGGTCCCCAGATGTTTGTGGACTTCAGCTCCCAGAAGCCGCAGCCACTATGGTCAATGCTCAGGGCTTCTGGGAGCTGAAGTCCAAAAACATCTGGGGACCCACAGGTTGAGAACCACTGCCCTAGTTAGATTGCTGTATCAGTCACACGATTCTGATCTATGTGCCCAAATTTGAGATGAGGCTTCTATCCTAAAAGTACTAGGACTAAGGCTGCCAGATGTCAGAGCTTGGTCCCAAATATCCAGTGTTTATAAGTCATGTCCAAGCAGGAGAAATGGATGCAAATTCTTCTGTTTTAGTGGGCTATGAAAGGCTACATGCAGGTCTCCAGCACAGCTAGTTAGTGCAGCAGTTTGCAATGTACGAAGTGCAATTTGCAAGGATTAATTGATTTCTTGCTGTAGCTCTAGTTTATATTTATTTTCTTAGATTCCTACTTCCCTCTCTGTCGTAGTGGTGTCAGAGTTCGCCTTCTGCTCTGCTCTGCTTTGCTCTGCATTTGCTTTCTGACCAGAAGCAAGTAGGCTAAATTAAATATTGCTCATCTTGTCTCCCTAAGTAGATGAGTAGCAATAATCCACTCATTTCATCTTGATCTGGAACCGCCACTTCAGCTAACAGTTCTGTCATAATTTCGCAACAGGAAAATACATTCTCTGCATTTGTGTGTTTAAATGACAAACTGTGAGCAACTGTGGTTGGTAGTTAATGGATGTAGGAATGTGTATGTGCCTTAAAGTCAATTTAGGTGATCCCATGAATTTCAGAGAATGTTCTTAGGCAAGGGATACATAGAAGTGATTTTGCCAGTTCCTTCCCCTGAAACATAGGCCCTTTCCACAGCTTACCTTTTTCCGGTGCTGGGGTATAGAGATCGCGCGAGTAGCCTTCCGCGAGAGACTCTCGCATCCCTGCTGGTTCAGCTCCGCATGAGCTGCCTGCTCACGCGAGAGCCCCGCCTCTTCCTTCCACAGTGCAGCCTGGGAGTTTCCCCAGCTGTGCTGGGGCAGGAAGTGTGACCGGCGCAGCTCCGGAGGCTCCGCATGCAAGGTAAGTGCCTGCGGGGCTCGGGAGCAATGTGCAATTGAGCACCATTTTCGGCTTCCAGCCAAAAATGAAAAGGTGCATGATCGGTGCCTGCAGGCCCCTGGAGCATTGCACAATTGTGAGTGTGTCACGCAGATCGCTCCTCATAATCACGCGACACTTCAGGCGCCCTTTCACATGGCAAATGCTGTGCGGAAAGGACCCTAGACTACAGCACCTGGTATTCATTGGTAGTCTCCCATCCAAATATTAAACAAGACTGACTCTGTTTAGCTTCCAAGATTAGATAGGATCTGGTCCCTTTAGGGTATGCATAGAGCTTAATGACATCAATGGGATCATCCCTTTGTGTTATCTTTTGGATTAGAAACCTAAGGGCCTGAGACAATTGTGAACTGGCAAACAGAGTCAGTGTCAGGATGTCTGAGAGTGCAGACCTCCATCTTGATTCCAAGGCCATTTCCACACTACACTTTTATAGTGCTATTATTCCATTTTCAATATCCTGTGGAATTCTGGGGTTTGTAGTTTACCGAGGCCAAAGAGCTCTCCAGCTGAGAATTATAAATGCCGCTCCCTAAACTACAAACCCCAGGATTCCATAGGATGTTGAAACTGATATAATAGCACTATCACAATGTAGGGTGGAAATGACCCAAGTTTGGGGCCTCCTCATATCGATCTAAAATCCAGAGTTCTTACCTTCTTATGTGTGTGGTAGGGACACTTCTGTCAAACCCTGCTCAGCAGCTATTTCTTTGTCATTCTCATCATAATTTGTGAGAAAGTATCTACTTGTAAAGCCTGTTGCCCGATATCACAATTATATTTTATCCTTTTCCTCCTTGTGTTTTACTACTGGCTTTGAAGGGAAGAGAAAACAAAGTGTTGGTTTACCTTGGCACAGAACATATTTAAGAAGAAAAATACACAAGAAACAAATTGTGACTTGAGAAAGATTAAAGTATTATAATATAAAGAGAAAAATGGGTGTCTTGGGGCAGAAAAAAATCTTTTAAAACTTCATGTTCTCTTGAATTTAAATAAAAAAGAAAGAAAAAGAAAAGTAGTAGGGAGGGATCATTAACAAAGAGGCTAGAGGGGATTCATTCCAGTCTAAATTGGAGATATAAATGAAGGCAACAAGAGCTGATGATGTGCTTAAAGCATAACATAATTGTATTTTTCCCTCTTTCTCTCTATTATATGATGAACAGGTGGCTTTGGCATTATGCACCTGCATTCCTTGCAAAGCCCCCCACTATAATCCAAATGAATGTTTCAGCAGATGTTGAATGATTAGTGTTCTGATATATTCTCTTTATCCTCACCACTTATGTATCTATTTTTTAAAAAAAAAAATCTTGAGCACCTTTCCATTAAAATTAGGCCTGAGGTGGGAAGGAAACTGAAAACAAAACCATAACAGCAGATAAACAAGTATAATAAACATGCCATCAAAACAGAAGAAAAATTAATTGGACTGCAAATTAAATTTGAAATAAATATGTTTTCATTCAGCGCCTCAGTACTTAATGTGGTGGGTTTTCTCTATACTATTCTCCACAGTTGGGGCACCATAATATGTGTTGTAATAGTTTTCAAAGTGCTTTAATTGGATTCTTTCTTTTAAAAGTTTGTACTATAAATGATTTTAGCTATATTTTATTTTACCCTCTGCTGTAAGTTCCCCATGGCCCCATATTTGTTGTTGTATGCCTTTATATCATTTCCAACTTATAGTGACTCTAAAGCGACTCTATCACAGGGTTTTGGGGGTCTGAGAGTGTGTGATATGTGTTTATGTGATACATGCTTTATATTGTTTTAATCTTGTGTTTTGAACAGATTCATTGTTGAATTGTTTTTAATTTTTGTACAAATTATTTTTTTTTAGCTGTGTCCTGTTTTCAATTGGTTGTAAGCCACCTCAGATCCTTGTACAAGGAGTAAGGCAAGATTTAAATTCAATCAATCAATTATATGTGTGAAGGGATATGAAATGAATATCAAATCTTCCTTCAGCTACAACAAATGCGGTTGTCTGTTCCACTCAACTATCGGTGGGACAAGAACCTTCTCTCAGTTTGGATGTGGCCACTCTCTTGTAAACTGGGCTTCTGATATATCAGCCCAACAAATGAAATCTGTATACACAAATTCTGGTCTGGATTGGGACCATTTCTGCATGAGACTGTTATAGCACTATGATTCTACTTTCCACATCATATGGCAGTGGTTCTCAACCTGTGGGTCCCCAGATGTTTGTGGACTTCAGCTCCCAGAAGCCCCAGCCACTATGGTCAATGCTCAGGGCTTCTGGGAGGCTGAAGTCCAAAAACATCTGGGGACCCACAGGTTGCGAACCACTGTCCTATGGAATCCGGCCCCTCCCTAAACTGCAAACCCCAGGATTCCATAGGATGTTGAAAGTGAAATCATAACACTATAACAGTCTTGTGTGGAAATGGCCTGGGACCTGCATCTAGGAAAACATACTGTTCATATAATCCTCATGTTCAGAGTACCACACAGAGGGAAAACCACACCAATGGGAAGAAAAAAAATACACAAATATACTCTTTTTGTCCCTGAAATACAGAATTTTCCAAACTTTTCATGTTGGTGACACACTTTTTACACATGCATCATTTTCCCGACACAGTTATTCAGTTTTACTAGCAAACCGGAGCTTAAACTAACCGCTTATAAGAGATACAGACACATACATAAATCGCAATAACAGAATGTATGGGGACACAACATATCTCATGAAAATCTTTCATATATTTTTAAAAATATATGATTTATAAATAATAACATACATTTCTAAGATTGTTGGTGACACACCTACACACTTCAGGCAACACACTAATGTGTCATGGCACACCATTTGGAAAGCCCTGCTGTAATAGATATTTGATAAAGAAATACCATGGAGCTAAATATGGGCAGCTGCTGTGTTGGAACAACAGAGCTAGGGATCCTACAATTTGTGTGGAGATATTTCCAGAAGCAGAGCTGTTCCACTAGTGAAGGCAGTTCCAAAAGTAAACTCAATGAACTGGATCCAGAGAAACTTCGGGCCATTACCACATTACACTGTTATAATGCTATTTTTCCACTTTCAACATCCTATGGAATCCTGGGGTTTGCAGTCTAGGGAAGACAGCTCTTTGGCCTCAGTAAACTACAAATCCCAGAATTCCACAGGATATTGAAAGTGGAATAATAGCACTATAACAGTATAGTGCAGAAAGGCCTTAGTCACTTTTTAATTCCAATGAATTCATCAGGACAAAATAATTGTGGCCATCTTAGATGTCTTTAATTTCAGTGGGACCAGTCTGAGCACCTTTTGAATGTAGTTCAACAACTGGAGGAGGAGGAGAAGGAGGAGACAAGGGATTGTGATGAGAGAAAGCGGGAGAGGAAATGAAGACGTGAATTGTCCTCCCCTCAGTCTGTAAGTCTCACTGCTGTTGAAACAACCTAGCCTTCCAGATGTGGAATACCTAGCAACCAAGCTTAGATAGCTCTAGACATTTTCATCTCGAGAGTAGGACTTCTCTTCATCCTGGTATCATCTTGGCAACAAACGGGAGTGGTCTGCTGATGAAGGCACTAAGGAATGGAGGGAGGGAGCTGATCTAAAATGTGGTTTTTGAGCATCCTTTAGCAAGAACAGAAACTATCCCATTAAATTAAAAACCTGTCCTTGTCTCTGCTGTAGTCATCCTGATATTTAAGAGCAAACACAATTTTTGATTACAAAAGAGGAAAAAAATGGAAGAGAAGGGAAGAGCGGAAAGCAACCATATATAATTGTGACTGGAAACAAGAATTACATTTCTTTATGCTAATGTATCAGTTACTTAATCAAGAAAGTAACACTTAGATAAGATAAATTTAAAGACTTTTGCTTCCCTCACAGAATATTTAATAGTGATTTATTTAACTAAGTATTGATTACTTGAGGGTTATTAACCCAGAACTGGATTATAATTGAGACCTCCATCATGGTTTGTAGTGCAGTGTGAATTCTTGTATTTCCACTTGTCATTTTGGTGACATTGTTTCTAATACAGACTTATCTCAAAGTCAGTATGTCTGGTGTTTGTATGATTTATTGGAGTTGAGGAACTTGGTTTTCTGGTAACTATGACAGCACTCTTTATAAATAAACACATGAGATAAGCTGCAATCTGGAAATGGGAAGATCCCTTCTGATACCGGAAGGCCAGGATTTGGGAACTCTCAGAGAATGTCGTTGTCATCAGTTGCGATCTTATTTCCAGTAATATGGTTGTGTGCATTTGTAATGAAAGCTTTGGAAATAAATGCTGATAGTTTCAGAAGACTTAACAGCCCTTTCCCAAGATGAACCCAAGATATTTTATTGCCTGGGATGAAGGACAAGATGGTTCCTCCTCCTAGACTATACATACAAGCTGGCTGGACTCACAATTAAATCTTATCACAATAGTGACAAAGGGGTGACATTGCCAATGGTGTTTGAGGCAGAAGGCTATTTATGGGGTTGGGAAAGGCAAGACAGATTGTGTGGGATTCATGGATATTTTCTCTAATGGAAGGAAACAGAGAGTTCCTGAAGAGCAGTCGCCATACTGCCAATGGTGCCTCTAAACGTCTGTTACCTGAGATAATCAGTTCACTTTGCTTAATGGTTGAATCAGTTCTGTCCCTTTGGCACCATCACCGATATATTTTTTTTTCTGGTGATATTGGAGACTAAGGCCCTTTTCGCATGGCATTTGCCATGTGAAAGAGCCCCTGGAGCATTGCATGATTGTGAGGAGCGGTCCACACAACGCACTCACAATTGTGTGATGCTCCAGGGGCCTGCAGGCGCCTATGAAGCACTATTTCATTCTCAGTTTTGAGCTGAAAATGGTGAGTGATTGTGCATCGCTCTGGGCCCCGCACGCATTTACCATGCGTGCGGAGCTCCAGAGCCGCGGTACTTGCGCTTCCTGCCCCAGCGCAGCCTGGGAAAATCCCAGGGTGCTCTGCGGAAGGAAGAGGAGGGGCTCTCATGCTACTTGCTCACGAGTAGGCAGCTGCGGACCTGAAGCGACAGAGATGCAAGAGCCTCTCGCAAGAGGCTGCTCACGTGATCCCCACACCCCAGCTCTGCAAAAAAGAAAGTTGCGGAAAGGGCCATAGTCTGTTCTAGTCTCCCCGTGGCATGGTAGAAGTTGGAAACATGAACCAATCTCATTGCCCTAAAGATTATATGTAAATTCTTTTGCCTTAGCATGCAACGATGGAGAGCTGCAACCCTCTTCCCCGAGAAAGGTCATCCTCATTGCAAGACCAAGACCTCATGGTGTTTGTTTGGGCTTCTTTTTGTCATAGTTTTGGAAATATGTGCAAATTATAATTTCCATAAAACTCTCATTTCTGGGCAAAAGTAGAGTCTTGAGAATCTAAATCTACACAGAGACAGTAAGCTGATGCTCATGAAGACTCACACAATTCATCCAAAGCTGCTATACTTGCTAATTCACACAACAAACCTATATTTGCTTCATTTTCTAATAGTGTAAGTTTCATAGAAATGTGCAAAAAACACTTCTGAAGATAAGTAACTTTCCTCCAATATGAACAACAATGTCTCCTTGCAGTTCCTGGTGAGAAGAAAATGGTGAGAAGAAAATTGTTGGCATTTTCCCATTTACAGTGCCAGGACTTACATCTCTTGGTGAGACAAACTTCTGCAATTGTTCTTCTGATAGTTTCTTGTCATGTGACAGAGCCTTCAGGAATCATCCCAGGAATCCATCCTTCTTCCCCTGCACTTTCCAATCTTTATCACATATTCATATTTTACGTGTGCGCTATTGGTTGTATACAGACTAAGTCACACATGGAACAGATCCAGTTAAATCAATGGGACTCATTAATTAGCCATAACTTACTTAGTGTCTTGTGGCTACCTTGTAAGCATGACTAATAATAGATTCATTTTTTTTAAAAAAATGTACACCTTTAAATTGCAACATGAGTGCAAGAACTGATTGAATACAGCTTTATTGTTGTTATTACTGTTGTTGTGTGCCTTATTTGTTTCTGATGTATGGTAGCCTTAAGGTGAATTTTAAGTCCACTGAAATTGTGTTTTTTATTTGGTTTTAACAGGTGTGCCACATGCTTTATTTTGTTTATTATAAGGACTGTATGCATACATTAGACAATTTTCTAAATATTTAATCTATTTGACTTTGTGTACTGTTTTATATTATGTTGTCGTCTTCCTTCTCTTTTCTTTTTGGCAAGTTGTCCTGGACAATAATTACCTTACATTTGGGATGGATAGATAATTGCATCTATCTATGGAGCCACTATGAGCAATGGACTATGACCTTGGAGATCAGGATTTGATTCCCCGCTCAGCCATGGAAACCCACTGGGTGACCTTGGGCATGTCACACATTCTCAGACCCAGAAAACCCAGGGTTGCCATAATTCAGAAACAACTTGAAGACACACAACAAAAGATAATGCCAGAGAAGTGTATTTAATCAGATTGCTGGGATACTTGTTAGATCAGTTACAGGTCATTCGAACAAAGGAAGCTAGAATAAATGTTATGGAAGGGCTGTCATGGGAATATTCGTGGGGTTGCAAACCTAGGCCCTTTCCACACCTTATGTTGATGGTGTGATGTTTAGTTTAGATCCTGGCGTCACTAGTCATGGGACAGGAGCAGCTTTCCACCATTCCCTCCTGTACACATCCCTCGGTGGCAGAAGAGTAACAGTATTAATGCTGCTGCTCCTTCTGCATTAAGGCATCAGTGGTAATGCCTTTTCCCTATCTTTTCCCCACTCTTTCCCCACTCTACAGTACCTGATTGGTTTCCTTTTTCTGATGCCTTTTTTCAGATTGGCTGGCATCAGGCATGTGTGTATATCCATGCATTAGGCTCCCAGATTGACCACAGTATCTGGCGTGATCGGGGAACCACATAGAAAAAGGTAAGTGGATGGTTGTGCAAATGCAAGTTGTTGACAGGGAAAACACATCAGTGACTTACCCTCCTATTGTGCCATCTGGTGATCCAAGAAGGATGGGACTGTGACAACATCTTCTGGAAGCATTGTGATGGTCCCATTCCTCTCATGTCCCCATGCCGGGATGCAGGCCTCCTGTGGAAAGGGCCTTATAAACGTTTTCATGTTGGTAACTTACTCCTTATGCATAGAATTCTACTGCATTTTTTCTTTCTCTTCTCACAACTTCCTTATCTTTTCAATGCTATGTCCAACCCACAAGAAAGCTCTATAGAGTCACCACTATATCTCACTGGAGGTGAAATGTCAAAGAGGTAAGTTAGTAATTTAGATAATAATTAAGATAGTAAAAAATGTACAAGGATATGCTGCATTTTCTTACATGTTACCTAATGGAGTTCATTAGAGAGGCTGTGTTGTAGGGGATATCTCGCACTCAACAGCACTGGGCATTTTACTGGCAGTCTCAGACCAAAACAGAAAATATCTCCTGTTGTGGCTTTTCCAAAGACCTGGTGCTGGCCACTATGGGAAACATAGTGAACCCTTGGTCTCATCCAGTGTGGCTCATCTTGGATGTTCTTCATACAGAGGGTAAATGAAATGAGATCAATTAGAACTGACACAGAATGTAGCCAAAAAGAAAGAGTTGAGATATATATGAATGTCATGGAGAAGTATCTACTTATCAAAAAGATTGATAAATCTAGCAAAATGTTTCAGGGACTTCCATATGTCCTCAGAAAGTACCCAATATACAATGTCAGTGGTATTTAAGCTTTCATTTCCATGCTGCTAAATAAGGAAACTTATTTAAGGAAAGATAAAACAGCATTAGGTCATAGTATTTATCTGTAGCCTGCAATTAATATTTATAAAGCTCTAATGATGATATTTCAGTGTATCACTGTATATACAGCACAGAACATCTTCTGCTGCACAGTGTTTGCAACATCCTAAAGGATGTCTTAATTTTCTGAGTGCCAGCACAAATATTATATTTATTGAGCAGCCACCTCCGAAAACAAACGAATGTGTGTAAGCAATAGCTGTCCCTCTGGCAGCTATGGAATTGCTCAGATGTTTCATGTGATCAGGGGGAAAAAAATTCGCTTCTCACTTTGCTCTCAGCGAAATTTCAGTAGCAACCCTAGCTGAGACTAAAAGTATTGATTCCTTTCTGAAACTGCAGACTTTCACTTCTGTTATGATCAAATGATGAGGCTGTGTCTCCTTTATTGATCCACAGCTTTGGAAAAGCAACAGTGTTCTGCAGAAGGCTCCTGATTACACATTGATTAGATATATACAGTAAAGATTGCTTCCTCAACTCATTTTAACCAAGGGTTCTTCCAGCTCTTTGTTATGCCAACTCTTTCATTTTATAAGCAAGCTTACACCTTTAAAAAGCATGTAAATGTGTCACATGAAACCACACAATATTTTACCCATGTAAAAACCTGCCCTCAAGGAATTAGACAGTTGTAGTCTCTGGAGTGGATATACATCCAAGTCAGTCTTTTTGATACCACATAGATTCTTTAGGAATAAAAGGCAATAAAATACGTGTTTCTAAATTATTCACTGAAATGGAAAATGAGGAGATTTGCCCTTGACTGATTCTCACTTTGTCTTCAGAGTGTTGATATCAGTTGCAGAAACAGATGTCCTGCATCTTTGGCAAGACTTGTGTGTTCTAGTCTAGTTTTTTGTTTTGTTTTGTTTTTAAATTCTGACTGAATAGATAAAATATATAGGTTCACTTGCACAGATAGGGAAATGAATAAGCTTTTCTAGAGACTGAAGCAGAAAATTTAAAAAATAAAATATATATATGAGTTCTCTTTCTTTTGCAAGTGTCTTCTTACTACAAAGGACTCTCAACCACACCTTTAAATGACATACTTGGAATTAATGTTCAAACCATTGTGTATAAAGGACAGTAGTGCGTTGAACAATCGATGTGAGCAGGTTATTTCAGCAGTCTTCAGTTCCCTATCCTGAACTGATATAAGAATCTTAATTGAGCAACACAAAATGTAATGCAGTACAAGGGTTAAAGAAATTATTAACTGTTCACACTGAGAGAAGGTGGAAAATAAATTATGTGGATCAGTGGTTCTTAAACTTTTCTTTACCGGGTACCCCCAGTGAATATAGTTTGTTTTCAGGGACCCCCAAGACTTAACACAATATTTAGATGCACCTACCCTCTTTATGTTCTTGGTGCTCTTTTAGAGGGAAACAGCATTCCTGGAAAGTAAGCGTCTTGGTGCTGCTTTGGGAGAAAGCATAAAAAGAATGTTGTTTCCCTCTAATGGAGCACCAAGAATGTAGAGAGGGCAAGTCCTTCCTTTGAAAACACCTACCTTCTCTTGGTGCTCCTTCAGAGGGAAATGGTGTTTCTTTCATGCTTTCTACCAAAGAGCACTGAGTCCCTTCCTATTTTGCTTCCAAGCAGCCATAACAGTAAAGGGACTCCCTTCTATTTTTGTGGCTGCTTGAAAGCAAAGCCCCGCTGCACTTTCTGACCCTAGCTCAAGCAGCATTGCCACATTCACCACACAAACCCTACGTTGGGTGTCTTCCCTTATCTTCTGGGGTCTCCTCTCAACTTCCTGCCTTCTGGGCTCCTTGGTGCACCTGCTCAATAGTTCTTGCAGTCTACTACTTTAAAATATTCCGTAGATGGTATATGACTCCAGAAAAACTCCAAAGAATATAAAAGTCCAGAACAGGAAAATGTTGGAAATGCGGCACTCAGATTGGAATAATATATCACATGTGATGGACTTGCCCAAAAACACAAAAATACTGGAAAGACATACATAAAAATATAGAAAAGATGTTTCATATTCAAGCCACCATGACCCCAGAAATTTATTTATTAAATATACTAGATGAACTAGATAACCAAACAAATAAGAAATATTGGAGAATTTTACCTTACATGATAACAACTGCAAGAATAGAATATGCAAAATTATGGAAAAACGAAGATGTCCCCAAAACCGAGCAATGGTTACAAAGCTTACAGGAGATGAAAACAGCAGAAGTATTATCACAAAAATTGAGAAATCAAATGGAAGAAAATATAAAAAACGAGGGGGCTCCAATAGATAATCACCTCTAGCACAATGACTGAAATATTGATATATATAATAAGCATATAATGAACACTTTTAGAATGTTATAATAGGGGGAAAGTACTTTATCAGATTTTGAAGGGTCTTAAGATAATATACACTAAAGATACTAAATAGACAACTCAAAAGTTAAGGATCTGGAGCAAATGATACTTAAAGACAATTGTAGAAGTACATTGATAAATGATAATGTCTAAGAAAATACTAAGACTTTAGTTGGGAACGTTGGAAGATTAAGAAAATACAGCAAATCTACACGTGTACATTTTGAACTATGATGGAAAAATTGTTTTAAAGAATTTAAATTTATGTTTTGTATAAAAATGATAAATAAATTAAAAAAAATCCTTGCAGTCTCCAACACAGGAGATGCCTACCAGTGCTTAGTTGCTGCTGCCACCATCATTGTCGCTAAAGCACTTAAGAAATCTGGAATGTTCTGCGTTAACCAGCCACAACCAGATGGGACATCTTTTAGTCCCTTAAATCAAGGATTTTCTGTTTTCTGGGATGAACGGCAACCCTCTGTTACAGTTAGCCTTTGATATCTCAGCCTTTAAGAGACAATAGCATTTGAGATGTTCCCACAGAACAGCTGATTGTTCTTCTGGCCAGCAAGCTTCCCTTTTGTCCTTATACCTGTCCAATAATTACAGAGCTATCAAGGCTACCATTAGCAATTTGTCACCTAATGCTATGACCATTAGTCTGTTCTGGACCCCATTGTTTCCTAGTCAGCTACAGGTCACTTTGTGGTCTGTTTGTATACATGCGTCCCACAGTCCGAGGAACATTGTTAAAGAGAGGAATGTTATTTGTTCAGTATTTCACTGCATAAGTCTTCAAACTGTAAGTTTCTAAAGTTTTTGTGGATTGATCACACACACACACACACCGCGCGCGCAAGTCATACAATTAGGATCATTTTGAACAAAAAATCTCTGGAGTAAGAATGTTATTCATGCTGCACAAAACATAGTGTAGAAACATTTGTACCAGCTTTTCAAAGCTCAGCCTTCCTATGTGACCTCCTCTGATCATTTGTAAAGAAACTTTGTCCATGATTTTTCAAAGCCCATCGCTGGTTTGAGTTGTAATATTTATAATGCAGAACGTGCTTGTTTTCAGCTTGAGTTCAAAGGAAATATGAACTTCAGTAACTGAACCATTACTTTGAGGTATTTAGTAAATTATTTTCAACTTTAAAAAGGGGGAAAAAGCATGCAGCCAAGAGTTATGGAAAACAGAATAATGTTGGCCTCTCTGGAATCCACTGGCCTGCTGTGAATGTTTTGCTCATGATATTTAGAGGATCAATTGACAATTCAAAAAATGCAAGTTAATCAGAAGGCAACAAATTTGGTGAAGGTCAGCCACGCAGAAAATTGGTAAAGCATTTCACCAGGTGCTTTTTAAAATTAGGAATGCCATTCTGTTTGACAGAATTTGTAAAAGAATTTGTCAAGAAAATGAAGAATGCTTTCACTAATCTCATCCATTAATTGAGGACTCCAGTGATACAAATATTCAGTATTCATGTTTTACTCTGTGTGAGCAAAGTATCCCCATGTAGAGAAAAACCCAGTAAAAATTAACAAAACATAAAAGTATATTGGTTTCTTTTGAGAAAAAAAGAAAAATACTATCATAAGAAACTGGAACTCACAATCCTAGGAAAATAAACTTGGGCACAATTTAGCTGGTATTAAACACATTGAACCTGTAATTTGTATTATATCAGTGTGCTTTTTAAAATTAATTTTCCTCTCTGTTGTTATTCTTGGTCTCTTTTCCCTGTTTTGTTTGTCGGTTTGATGTTTGATTACACTATGTATTTCCTTTTTGTTTCTTTGTTTTATTCTGTGATACTGTAATTTGCACTCAGTGAACATTTTGCATAGAGATTAAAGAAGCAGGATAGATAATTTTAACGTATATATATCCAAATGTGTATCCTAATTACACTGGCATATAGGCTTCCAGTAATCCTGTTAATGACCTGACATCGATACAATAGTCAACGAAATTGCCAGGGGCAGCAGGGCAAACACCCCTGCTGTGTGCATTTCCTACCAAGACCTTCCCCATTCACATTACCCAAACAAGGTATTAAGAGACTGTCAGGACACTCATAAATATTTTGTCACCCAAAGTAAGACAATCAGTCTGTTCCAGGCCCCTTTTGTTTACTCTGCCAGAGAGCCATTAACACTAGCCCCTTCAGGGTAGGAAAAAGTGCCTCCAACCCACGCTCTAGCCCTGGTAATTCATAGTACTTTGGATGCACGTTGGCATGTTACTCTATGCATTGGCCCTCAGATTCCCAGGCTCTATGCTACCTTCAGACTGCTGTCTGAGCCGCTTCATTTCGACCTTCTGCAGGACTGGCAAATATCACCCTCCACATGCAAAATTTTTCTCTTTCCAACCTTTCTTGTGTCTCCCCTTGCTAGCTGTGTACGGTTCATGAGATTGCTTGATTTCTTGTGTATGTGTCTGTTACTTTCTAATAAGTATACCCTGTTAAACTTTAACAGGAGTCCTACAGTTAGTACTGGTATAACACAGGAGAAGAGATCCTACTGTTACCCCCCCTCTCATGGGCCTCCTTTGAGCTTTAATTCACCCGGTTTTTAAGGAGACACAGGCACTGCTGGTGGACCTCATGCTCCTCCACCTTTTGGGGTAACACATGTTTTATGCTGCTTGAATTAATAGGGCTATTTTATGTATTTTTTACTTTTAAAATTAAATGTATTTTATGTTCTTGTTTGTTTGTTTTTAACCTGTTTCTACTTGCTTTAATAGGAAAGGGACTTTAGAAATTTTAAAATAAATAAACAAACAATATATGTGTGGAAGATTTCTTACAATAAAAAATATGTGTGGAAGCCAGGGGAGGAGTGAATCTTTGACTATTATATGGGATCAATCATTTCTAGTGTATCAAATGTTCATGATAAAGGGACAAAGATGGTTTTATTATTAATCTTTTTTCATTTTCAAGCATATACGTTTCTTCTTATCAAGTATTTTTGATTTGCCTACAGTGAAGGATCGTGTGATAAATTTATTTCTGAGTTTATTTTATTTATAAAACTGTACTTGCCCTGCAGTGTGAATCAGCATCTCTGGGTGGCTGCAAGCAAACTCATTTGAATTTTACCATCGATCTTGTCTGCCCAACAACCCAGCTTCAGCATTATTTAATTCCTTGTGTGGTGTTACTGGGTGCCCCAATGTGATTGTTCCTCATCAAACATCAAAGTGTAGCTTTATTCTTCCCTAATGACTGAGTTTAGAGTAAAATAGTAACTGACACAAGTTTCCAGTGCTAAATAATAATACGGCAAGCACACAAATTGGCTTCTCTTTGAGATGTAAACAAATGAAAAAAAAAGTCAATAAAGTTATGATATGGAATGGAATCTGTGATGGCAATTTAAGCAGTATGCTCCAGCAGATTTCGTGGTCATCAATAAAAATGACAGTACAGTTGCAATCCTATATGTACATACCTAGGAACTGCTCCTTTAAAATCAATAGGCTATGGGCATAGACATGCATAAGATGGCACGGAGGTGTGCATCATTATTCTCAAATCAGTATCATTTTTTAAAAGTACTGTGTGTATTACATATGTATGCATTACTTACTTACTTAAGATATTTCTGTATTACCTCACTGTATATTGTATATGATCTGTATACAGGCATACCTCAGTTAAAAAAAAAGTTTTGGACAGTGAAGCTTCTTTTTTTTAAAGCCTTTTTATACCTGTCCTTCTCTTATCTTCTTTCTAGCTGGAAGGCAAGGCTGGAGAAACACAGAATTCCATCATAAGATTGCAGCAGAGTGTCTTTAGTAAACAACGCAATGAAAATTTAGCTGGAAAGAATGAGACTCTGCTCTCACTGATCCTACTGTAGCTGTGTGTGCTGCCTTGCCAGCAGGCAAGGGAAACAGCAACAGCCCCCAGAATCTCTTAACTGACCATGTGTGAACAGCTAAACAGAGAGAAAAGGGTAGCACAGACAACCCTTCCTCACCCGCTGCCTCAAGTATGGTCAAATAGCATAGATGTATCAGCTTGGCCATCAAGATGGAAATCCTATGAACAGTGGAGGCTGTTGGAAGGGGAAAAAAAATAAAAAAAACTGTTGGCTGTATTTTGAAGAAGATTTCAGATGATCTCCAGCAAGTTCAAAATGTTTGTGTTTATTATGCGAGGCTTGTGACTGATTCCCTCTCCAGGCTGGCCCCTGGGCTCCTGTCACGCACCCTGCCCCCTTTCTTCTCAAGATTCCTCCCTGGATTGGGTACTTTGGACCTCAAAGTGATCCCTCTGTGGACCAAAGTATGTTTTGTTGTTTGAGTTTGCTGTGGTGAGCATGACCAGGCTCTCTGTCAAACTGCATAGAAGCAGGCAGGCCACAGTTGTAAAAAAAAATAATATACAAGAAGAAGTTTATTATGAGACATTTAGGTCACATAGTAACCCCTGAACATTGAATCATTCACAACTCCCCAAAACACTATTCAGTTTTTCCACCCTATACTGTTATAGTAATGTTATTCCACTTTCAACATCCTGTGGAATCCTGGAGTTTGCAGTTGAGGGAGAGGTCTTTAGAATTTTCAGCCACAGAGGTCTTGGGCCTCAGTAAACTACAAATTCCAGAATTCCACAAGATGTTGTAAGTGAGACAATAGCACTATAACAAGGCCATATGACTGGCTGCCCCATATCTGTTATAGCTTTCCATATCTCCCTACAACATCTTTTCCTTTTCTGCCTTTAGATGGAGACAAGCCTCAGTTTTATATCCTTTCTTACTCACAGGCCCTCCCTCTACAGCAGTGGTTCTCAACCTGTGGGTCCCCAGATGTTCATGGACTTCAGCTCCCAGAAGCCCTGAGCATTGACCATAGTGGCTGGGGCTTCTGGGAGCTGAAGTCCACGAACATCTGGGGACCCACAGGTTGAGAACCACTGCTCTACAGCATTCCCTGAGCTGTGATCGGCTGGCTCCAACCAGGCATTCCCATTTGCTCCCGTTTTAAGTCTTAACTGACCTGATAGTTTCAATTCCCAGGTGCATATTGCTAGTTTTGAATAGAAAGTTTTCTGAAACTTGTTAAATTGGTCTTCTTCTTTTTTTGTAATGTAGGAGCCTAACCCTACTCTTTCCATGTCCTTTCTTTCCTTGGTGCCAAATTTTCTGTGAAGGAAGTAATGCTGAGGAACCTATCTATTTTGTTGACTGAGGTAGACCTGTACTGTGTATATTACTTACCACAATAAGCCACCTTGGGTCCTCTGCTGGGAGATAGGCTGAAGGTTGCATAAATGAATAAATACATAACTTTGTCACCTGTCTCCTTATCTCGGGAGAGGAGGCAGGTGGAGTAAATGTCCATCTGTTGAATTGGGACAACAAATATATTATCTCCTTTTAAAAATGTCTTCCAGGACACTTCCTATTGCCAAAAAAAAAAAAAAAATCAACCCTCACCTCAGCCCCAAATGGCATGGAGAAGCACATCTTAACCTTTTCTTTACCAGGGATCCCATGTAAAAATGTAAAAACAATGTAAAAAAAATTGCTGTCAGTGGACCCCCATGACTTAACTTCTTAACTTGCCTTTCTTTCTTTTTTTTTCTTTCTTTCTTTCTTTCTTTCTTTCTTTCTGTCTTTCTGTCTTTCTGTCTTTCTGTCTTCTGTCTGTCTTTCTTTCTTTCTTTCTTTCTTTCTTTCTTTCTTTCTTTCTTTCTTTCTTTCTTTCTTTCTTTCTTTCTGGTTTCTGGACAGTAGGATTCAAATCTCTGCCCAGACACTGCATGATCTTGGGCAAATCACACTGAGGGTGGCAAAACTGGTCTCTCATTTGCAGACAAGGGAGCAGTTTGGGCATGCACACACGCCTGCCACTGTGTCCCTAGGCACCCACACCTTCTTCTGCCACATCCCTGAATTTAAAATGACACAGCAGCAGCCATACGTGCATGCTTAAACTGTTTCAGCACCTGCACACACATACACACCTGCTGCCACATCTCTGTTGCTCCCACTGCTGGTGTTGGAGGGCTCTGAGGACCCCAGGTTAAGAATCACTGTCGTATAGGGCAATTGAGGGCCAAAATTTGACTTTTTGGGGGTAGGGGAGTGTAGCAAGCCTGCTAACTCTCTGATAGTCCCCTTCCTCTGCTTTAAGTCTTTCACATTTTAACATGGCCTCTGAAGGGCTGCAGCCTGTGCTGTTTTCAGAATGGAAAATAGCCCTTAGTTCAGTGGTTCTCAACCTGTGGGTCCCCAGATGTTTTTGGACTTCAGCTCCCAGAAGCCCTGAGCATTGACCATAGTGGCTGCGGCTTCTGGGAGCTGAAGTTCACAAACATCTGGGGACCCACAGGTTGAGAACCACTGCCTTAGTTGCTTTATAGCGTCCAACCTACATTGTCTTTCTGGCTTTTGCTTGCTGAATTCAGTCTCATTATCATAACAAGGTTCCCAGGACAGGCCTATTTTAGAGACAAAAGGTCCATGCTCAAATTATCCCTCCTACTCTGTTGGATCAGAGGAAATGTGTTATGGTCCAAAGACAGACTGAGGATCATGTCATAATGGCAATGGTTTTAACAATGGTTGATGTACTTCTTCCAGTTCTCTTAAGATCCCTGCAGTGTTTTTCTTTCACATTTCTTTTTTTTTTTCCCTCCCTTGCATAGCAGAAGAACTGGAAGGGATTTTAAAAAAAGAAAGAAAGAAAAGAAAAGAAAAGAAATCAGCCAGCCTTCACATAAGTTTCTGCAAAGAAGTTGACCCGACCTCTCATTAGTATGTTATCTGCCAGAACACAGTGTTTCCATTGTGAGCCAACACGTGAGGTTGTTTATTCTCTTCGACTGACCAGCTTGAGAACTAAACTAAACAAATGATTTATTTTACAGTACTTTACACAGAGGGAAAGAGAGGTTTTCTTGCCTGCTTTTTAGAGAAACCAAGTAATATGGACTTGGTTAGGTATACAAGAAAAGAATATCGGTATAATGCAAGGAGACATTTACACCAATTAACAATGTACGAAGAACAGTACTGTAGAGAATGATTGTACGTCCATGATAAGGATGGAAAAAAAATATTTGCAAGTATTTGAATCATAAACAGAAATGGGGAAAACAGATGTGACGAGAGTCTTTACAGTCCTGGATTTATTCTGTACAAAAAAACCTGTGTGAGTGAGTGTGTGTTTATTTGTGTATATTTGCACAGAAAATGCCATGTCATATATAGGAACACTTTTTCTTTCTTCAAAGAAAATGTCATTTTCTGTGATAGATAGATAGACAGACAGATAGATAGAGTGGGGGTGCAGAATAAATCCTGAACTGCAAATACTTTTGAAAAAATGAAGTTTTCAAGGACTTTTCCACAGTCATGAAAATTAACCCTGGAATAAGCATAAAACTACAGTGTGCAGAAACCAGAGTTTTATGCACAATGCTGTTTTCTGTGCAAAAACCCATGTACCAATTTTGCACAGACTTAGTCCCATGTAAACAGTCTTTGAAAACTACACAGTTTTCAAAGACTTTCTCATAGCACAGGAAACAAATGCAAACACTACTTGTTGCTTCCTTCAAGAACTAATTTATCAAGAATTACATCCCTACTCTGTTTTAAAGTATAGGCTTGGCATGCAAAAGGTCCTATGTTCATTACATAGCTAAGAGACTACCAGTCATCCGCACTGCAGAGCAGTCAGCAGTGAATCTGCTCCAGATTTTAGTTATCCAAAGTTCTAAACCCTGTCCTCAAAGTACACTCACCACATTGGATAGTGCCTTTGATGTTCACACTAAAATCCAGACAAGGTTCACCTCCCCACTAACAGGGAAGCCATTGGGTACCAGAATAGAACATTGGACTATCTCGTCTATCTGTCTCAGCTAGCAGGACTTTTCTTACATACATTTTAATGCAACACAAACACTCATTGTGAGTAATTTCATTTATAAACAAATAAATATAATTTTTACATATTGTTCATCCTACCACCATTTTTTCCATTTCTCCATTTTTTTTTTAAAGATAACATGGCAGAGGTGTTTTCACCCACATTCAGAGTCCAATTAAAGCCCTCTATTACACAAAGCAGAGACCACCACATATGGGATCATCTGAGTTATGGAACTAGCATCTGTAAAATAAAAAACAACTGCCTTCCCTTCTATATTATGCAAATATCTAAGAATTAACAATTGTGCCTTTTTAACCCAGCAAAACCTGAACGGCCTGGTCATTCATTGGGTCAGGGGGGCAAAATAAGTTAGCACACAAAGGCACTTAGAGAGGTTATGGGTAATTACAAGCATTTATTTTACTTTGAGTAAAATGCAGACCTAGAAAACACATCATTAAGTAGTGGCTATAGCTCCTTTTCCCCTTTCCAGAGTGTGGATGACAAACAAAATAACACCATGTGTTTTATTTCTGCAAAACATCTTATATCATTAAGATTATGACTATTATTGTTATTACTCTCATCATTTCTCAGAAGCTTGCAAAAGACCTGGATCAATGATGATGATGATGATGATGATGATGATGATGATGATGATAATAATAATAATAATAATAATAGAATTAAAGGCAGCATTCATCTAAATCTGCTCAGACATACAATTTTAAATTTACAGGGGAAAAATGGACAAGCTGAATTGACAGCAATTCTTCTATTTATTAAGATTAGTGCTCCCCAGTTAGGTATCCTGTGAAAATTATGGTGGGAGAACAACAGAATCCCCCTGGGAAAGAGATGGGCAGAATCTGGACTGACTTGACTCCTGCTTCAGACAGAATTGAAAGTTAATTCAGAAAAGATAGAGATGCTCCTCGTCAGTCAAAAGGCAGATCAAAGTATTTCTTTTAGGGTGGCTTTCTTTGGCTCTTTCCTCAAGAGCCTCCCATCCCAGCATGGGAATGGGACCACGAAGACAATTCTGCATGATGTCATTGCAGTCCCATCCTTCTTCTGTCACCAGGCAGTGTGATCATGGATTAAATCATTGTTGAGTTTTCCCTGTCAATAACTCGTGATCAGCCCACTATCTCACATTTACGTGGCCTGAGGAAGCACCGGAAATGTGATGGAGGCACTTCCTGCCCCAGCACAGCCTGGGAAAGTGCCCAGGGTTGTGCTGTGGAAGGAAGAGGCATGTCCACTGCACTTCCTTTGGTGGGAAGCCAGCTGGTGCAGAGGGGAGCGCTCCCATCACACTCCCTTCTCAGCAGAGTCACTGCTGGGATCTCCACCTGAGGAAAACAATATCTCTGCTGGAGATTCCTGTGCTGGAGAGGACTATATGCTCCCCTGAAGACACAGGCTTACAGCTTGGCAGTACTCTTGGATTCAGCCCTGAACCTAGATTCTCAGGTTTCTGTGGTGGCCAGGAGTACATTTGCACAGTTAAAGCTAGTATGCCAGCTGCACCCATTTCTTGAGACATCTGATTGACCACAGTGACACATGCCTTCATTACATTCTAGTTGGATTACTGTAATGCACTCAACAAGGAACTGCCTTTGAAGAGTGCTTGGAAGCCTCAACTGGTCTGAAAAGCTGCTGCCAGATTGTTAATGGATGCTGGTTACTAGAAGCTCACAACTCCCATGATGTGATAGATTCACTGGCTGTCAGTCTGTTTCCAGGCACAATTAAAAGTACTGGTTATAACCTATAAAGCCCATGTCCAGGTGATTTGAAGAACAGCATCTTCCCAGATCAACCTGCTTGAGCTCTGAAATCCTCAGGTGAGGGCATTTCTCTCTATCCCACATCCTTGACAGGCATGTTTGTTGGTAACATGGGGCCTCCTCAGTAGCTGCTCCCACACTTTGGAACTTTCTCCCTAGGGAAATTAGAATGGCTCCTTCTTTCCTATCTTTTAAGAAAGAGGTGAACACCCTTCTGTTCCAGAAAGCTTTTGGGAACTGATTGTTAACAGGAGAAGCAATTTTTATGGTTCCAAACTGTTTTTAATCTTTGTTTTAAAGTAATATTTAAATGATTGTAATTCTGGTGGTCATTTAATACTGTTTTACTCTCAACGTTTGTATGTTTTTAACTATGTGTGCTTTTATTGCAATTTTATGCCTTTCGTTGGCTGCCTTGCATCCTAGGCCCTTTTCGCACGGCATTTCCAATGCAAAAGGGCCCCTTGAGCATCGCACAAATTTGAGGAGCAGTCCACATGATGCACTCACATTTGCGTGACGCTTCAGTCGAAAATGCTGCACAGTCGTGCATTGCTCCAGGGCCTCATGTGCACTTACCTTGTGTGCGGAGCCTCGGGATCCTGGCCAGTTGTGCTTCCTGTCTCACTACAGCCTGGGACGTCCCAGGCTGCACTGCAAAAGGAAGAGGCAGGGCTCTCACACGAGCAGGAAGCTCATGCAGATCCGAAGAAGCAGGGAAGCAAGATCCTCTCTCCGCAGGCTCCTCATGTGATCCCCACACCACGAAAGGGTAAGGTACAAGAAGGATCCTAGTCTGGGAGAAAGGTAGGATATAAATAAAGTGACGGGCAGGTGGAACAGCATCAGGACAATATCCAGGTTAGAAGATAGCCACCTTAAAAGAAATACTTTTGTCCTTGTATGTGTGCAATACAGACTGTGGTCTAACCATGAAAAATCTGTTGGAATATGCCTTTTGTGTATAATGGATTCTTAATACTTTCTCTGTCGTTAATAATCCCCACCATCATATTTAACAGTGCGTTTGTTCCTTAAGGAGCAAATGTAATATTTTACAGCCCTAGAGATATATCATTATCTGTGTTCTGAAAGATGGGTGAAATACCAAGGTCATTCATACCAAAGTCACTAGTATGTTAGATATTTTAGAAATAGTGCTTACAACCTAGCAGATGGGGGTAACTCCAATTGCATATGCTGTTCTTGGCAAACAGGCAAGCTCCCTTGAGCCTTTGGCTGGAGGGTATGTGGGTGTAATTGCTTTGAAAGTCAAAAGCAATCCAGACAACATTTGTTAGCATCAGTTTTAAAAAGAACCCACTGTTATTGCTGCTGCAGTAGTTGCTGTTATTATTATTAGTAGGAGTATGACTTATTCTAGTGTAAAAGATTATCAACCTGTGTGTAGGGGTAGTGTATCCAATGACAAACCTGCCTAATATACATTTGCAGGCACCTTCTTTGTTCCTTTTTTTTTTTTTTTAAGTTTCTTAAGTTGGTGAGAGAGAATTCTCTTTCCAGGCTCCAAATATGCAGTAGCATGCATCTCAGAAGAATGCACTAAGACTGCTCTCTTACACATCTTGTGTTCTTAGCTATTATGTGGTGACAGATGATAGCTGGAGGAACCCAAGGAACAAATACATTTAACACTCATCTGATCACAGTAAGCAGGCTGCAATAGAAGCCAAAGCAATCAGATCTGTTGTTCTGAAGGGAATCCTCTCTCCCTCTCTATCGTTCGAACCGGTCCGGTAGGATGGAAAATGATGGCACCAGAGAGACACCCCTGAATGGATTAGCCAATTTTACAAAATAGAGAGAGTTTGGTGACAGGAGAGGCAGTAGGTGTCCTATCTCGGTACTGGCACAGCTGATAAATCAAACAAAACAAACTGTATATCTCCCAGCTTGTTACTTACCTCCAGGCAGTAAGCAAGGAGTCATAAATAAAGTCCAGCATAAACAAAGTCTGGCAAGGGAGCGTCCAAGGTCAATCTGAGCATTTCTCAAAGCATCCAGCAAGGTAGCAGGTCATAAGCTCTGACAACTCCTGGAGGGTAATTATGCCAGCTAAATAGACCCAAAGCCTAACACAGCTGTGCCTTGATTGATTGTTGCCAGTTATAAATTCTAAGAGAGCGACACTGGCTCTCTCTTTGCTGCCTGTGCACTGTGAAGCTGGCTTGAGGTAAGCATTCTTATGTATCTGAAAAGGCAGGACTCTCTGTTGGAGCTGGCACCATCCCTGTTCTGTTTCCAGCACTGCAACCTCTCTCTGTACAGCAGGCCCTGGCATGCCTTCTGTTTCATCCTCTGGCATGCCCTCTGGTTCAGACTCTATGCTCCGAAAGTAGGGCATGACACCAGGTAGAGATTGGCTTACAAAATCAAATCCAAAATAAACATCCAGCTTATCTGGGAAATTTCTGTTATATACATCAGTAAAATTTACACTAACCAACTTTCTCTGTTTCCAAAACAGAGAGAAATGAAACATAATTCTCCATTCCAGGTCCCAGCTTGGGCCCATACACAAGAGACTCATTCCTGTCAATCTGGTCTAGTGCTTTGGAAGTACTTGGTGCTTTCCTCAGCAATAGTTAGCTTTGGACTTTGGTTTTTGGTCCTTCCTCATATTGCATTTATGTAATTTTATCTGTTTGTCTGCACTCCATGTCCATTTAACTTCAGGGCAGAATACTCTGTTCAGAGGCTGTCCCTAGGAATGGAAGACAACTTTGGACTGCAGTTTTAAGTGAACAAACCTCAGTTCACACTTCCCAAACTTTCAGACAGATAAGGCCACTCCTTCTGACTTTGTACCCCAATAACCATAATTAAAACTGAATTTGTCACCTCATTAACATACCTACAAGTTTTGCATTTCTTCTGCTGTTCACATATACAAACTTCTCATTAATAGATATAAATGTCTGTCCATAGGCACTTCATTCCATCCTCTGCGGAAGTCAACTTAGGCCATTTCCGCACGATGGGCTCTTGCAGATTGTCCCATCGCAGTCCTGACAGGGAAGGGAGCATGACAGCAACACTTCCCTTTGCACAGGATCGTCTCCTTGAGGAAGGGAGCATGATGGCTATGTGTCTTCCTTCCCCAGTGCAGCTGGGCACTTTTCTAGGCTGTTCTGGGGAAGGAAGTATCACCATCGCACTTCCCACCCTTCCACAGGACAGGTAGGTATGGGAGCATCCTGTGATCATGAATGCTTTAGCAAATACCCCATGTGCATGATGCATAGGGACAGGATGGCAGCAGGCTGGTGATGATGTCGTGCAGAAGCTTGAGCAGACAACCACTGCGTTCCTGTCCCCATAATGGGACAACTTGTCGTGCAGAAATGGCCTTAGTCTACGAAAGGTTATGCTTCAAACTTCTTTCTCTCAGTTAGTCTCAGAGGTGCTACAAGATCTCTTTGCATGCAGATAGGACTGCTATTCTTCAAATTACACACTTACACAAGTTTTGTAATGTCCTTTACAACTCTAAAAAATGCCTGCCTACCAAAATGAGTTTGTTAGGGAAGGGTGCATACAAAATAAAAGGTATATTACAAAAAGCTGTAGACAAAATGTGTATATGGAAAAATAAAAATAAATGTGAGTTCCCAGATTTTTAAAAAAAAAATGCAGACAGATGAAGATAATGGATAGATTGGATGACTGACATATTCAAGACTGAAATAGGACCAGAAACAGACTGATTCATCCACCTATATATAAGTTTTCTAAAAAATGACACAGTAAGATGGAGTTGGGGCAGAGCCTGTTTGGTAAGAAGTATACCTTGGAGAAGTATACCCTAGTGAAATTTGACAGGCCATGGAAAGAGTGTAGCGTATTCTGAATTGTAATGGTTTTTCAGATCATAGTTTAACTAGCCTAAAAACCTTATGTCTCATCAGCCACCATACATTTCTCAACTATAGATTCAACCAATGCATGACTGTCTTGTCTTTCCTTTCTATCTGCTCCTTTACCTTTCAGCAAACTATTCCCATTGCAGTTTAGTACAAATTAACTACTGTAACTTAGGCCCTTTCCGCACGGCATTTGCCATGTGAAAGGGCACGTGGAGCATCGCGCAATTGTGAGGAGCAATCTCCACAATGCACTCATAATCACATGATACTCTGGGGGCTGGCAGGCGCCAATCATGCACCTTTTCATTTTTGGCTAGAAGCCGAAAATGGTGCGCAATCACGCATTGCTCCTGGGCCCCGTGCACACTTTCCTGCTGTGCGGAGCCTCTGGAGCTGCACCAGTCAACCTTCCTGTCCCAGCACAGCCTGTGGAAGGAAGAGGCAGGGCTCTCATGCGACCGGGGAGCTCATGCAGAGCTGAAGCACAGGGATGCGAGAGCCTCTCACTGGAGGCTGCTCGCGTGATCCTCGCACCCCAGCACCAGAAAAAGATAAGGTGAGGAAAGGGCCTTAGAGTCCCATGTCAACATAGAGCCTATTTGGTTACTACAATATTATTTCAAGAGACTTTGTACTTCAGTCCTCCTATACCAGGGCCATTTCCGCACTACATTGTTAGAGTGCTATTATTCCACTTTCAACATCCTGTGGAATCCTAGGGTTTGCAGTTGAGGGAGGGACATTTAGAATTTTCAGCCAGAGAGCTCTTTGGAAATCCACAGAATGTCAAAAGTGGAATAATAGCACTATGACAATGTTGTGCGAAATGGTCCAGGACAGACTAGTTCTCTTTTATGAGATTAGACTATTTGTTCATCTAACTTATTATTAAGCTGTTCTAATTTGCCATGGCTTGCCCAGTAGTGACCTATTAACTGCAGATACTAAGGTCTTCCTGCCTGGAAACATGTGTCTGAAAAGTAAGTGCCCCACCTGGAGAACTAAGAACCAAATTATACTTTCGGGGCGGGGTTAGTTTTATTTTGTTGTGCAACACTGAATTCAACTCTCTATTTTATCACAAGAGACAAATCAAAGGAGCCATGTTATATTCACTAAATACAGTGTGTGGAGTGAAATATCAAAATCTGGCCCTTGCACAGACAAAGCAAAATGGGGGAAAGAAAACAACTTGCTAAAGATTCGTATGCAATGCATCTAGATCACTATTTGTTCCATGTTCTAGGAAACCACAGCAACCTCTACAAAAGTGTTTGTGTGTGTTTGTAAGAAAGGGAAGAGGCCTCTTTGTACTGACTTCAGTGAAATGAAACCTGATTGCTAGCATAGATGCCTTTTCTAGGAATTTAGAGAGTGAGCACCTGAGAAGTCAGAAACAATTAGACATTGTTTAGCCAGAGTCTGCCAAAATTCAAGTATCTATACAGATTTGCAAATTAAGCTGATACTTGTAATGAAAGACAAGGGGAATCTTGCTGTAGGAGCACAGCATGCTCACATTTAAATGCAGGGATGTCTTTCTGTTTAGGAAATTGTTTATAGAACTCTATGCTGGTTTGTTTAGAAGTTTCTAACATTTTTGAGACTCGTAAATATGAAGGTAGAAAAGTCTTGGAATAATAGGCTGCCTCCATTTCCACTCCTAAAAATAATGAAGAAGCTTGTCCCTATCCTACCACATAGACTGGAAGTCATCTCTCAAGGTTAGTGGAGCTGTTACTGCAGCCTAGGCCTACCTGGAGACAGCATAAAGATATCATTTTGATATCAATAATTTGGCTCTCTTCTACCACCCCTCTCCACGTGTTTGAGAGGCCCCTGGACAAGCCCAGAACTAGGCTCGGCCATCAAACGCTGCAATATCCCAAGACAATACCGGCAGGCCAGAAATAGCCAGATCACCGCTTTAGGACAACTCTCTGCAAACACCCTCATTATGTATGCACATTGCTTACAATGGACTCCCTGCCCCGAGCAGGTAACTTGGCAAGCTAGAAGCTTAACGGTCAAGCACTGAGCATTTGCATACAGTCTACCTCTTTGTCAATTTGGACTTAACTGTTAAATTGTGACCTTTTGGAGACATTGTCTCGCACCTAAAACTCATTGTTTTCCCCGAGTAAGGCACAGCCTGCAGTCCCAATTCACCCTATAAAAACCCCAGAGTCCGAGACCTTCCTCAGATCACTCTGAACTTCCATCAAGCCTTGCTGCCACTTTGCTTAGCGAGCCTTCCCCTCAGCTCCAGTAGCTGAGACCACAGCAACCTCGGATCGCTCCCGAGTTCCAGACCGCCCTGCTGCTGCTTTGCCTGGCGAGCTCCCCTCAGCAAACCACACTGAGCTTCTTCTCTTCATCTGCAACTTCTTCAGGACTACGAGAAAGGTGCCGTATCACCCATTTCCCCCGAAAACTCTCATTTCTTATCTCTTAGCTAGCTGTGTGGTTGTGTTGTCTTAAGTGTTTGTCTGTCTTTAATAAAACATCATTTTTGCTATTTTAAAACTGTCTGACTGCTTGACTGACCTGACCTCGTAGAAGCTTGGTTACAAGATCGCTGCTAAAGTTACCCTGCCTCTTGTAAGCTTAAAGTGAGTGCTCCAGTTAATTTCCCCATCTTGCATTATTGTGTTTTGGTTATTTGGGTGCCCCTCCCGGGACCCCCAGTTAACAGAGTAACAGCGCCAACCAGTGGGAAAGAAGGATGGTCTAAGCCAGTAGCTGAGTATAGTTACCCACACTCTGGCCTCCACTTTCATAAAGCCTGACTCCAGTCTCAGAGTTGTGTTGGAGATGCATTTTGGAGCTTGACAAGCTGATCTTAAAAATTTGGATTGCACAAGTTCTAATGGTTCAGGGCTGGGGTCCCAGTTGGGATCCATAAAGAGTTGTGCTACTGATTTGGCTTCAAAAAGTTTGAGTGCCACAGGTTTATCATGGCCTCCTCTTGTCTTAAGAAATTTGAGGATGGCTGATGAGCTCCTCTGCGTGTTACCAGCCAGCCACATCCTCTCCATGTGCTTTTCTGCTGCCAGTAGGATGAAAGATTACCCCCAGATATTTGAAGTAGGAGACCTGTTCAATCTTTTGTCCATCTATACTCCAGGTATCATTCTTGGGCCTTTTGGCAAGTGCCATGATTTTAGTTTTTTGGTAATTGAGTACTAGCTGATCCTCTCTGCAGTACTGTACTAGTGCTCTTAGTGCTCTTTTTAGGCCAATGGGTGTTCTTGAAAGCTGCAGCAACATTGGCATAAAGCAGAACTGAAATATCTCTTCCCTCTATTTTGCGGGGGTGGAAGTTTGTGTTGTCAAGAAGGCCCACCATGCAGTTGATGTAGAAACTGAACAAGAGTGGAGCTAGTATGCAACCTTGCTTGACACCTTTCTCAGTGTTGATGGCATTGGTGAGATGACCCTGGGGGTTACATCTTATTTTGAGTGAAGTTCCTTCATGCAGCATACATATTAAATGGAGTAGACGCCGATTGATCAAGGAAGCTTCCAGTTTTCCCCACAGTTTGGTTCTAGATATAGAGTCAAAGCTGTTCTAAAGTCTATAAAGGCAACATAGAGAGAGGCTGTGTTGCAGGAGGAATATTTTTCAATAAGGTAATGGGGTACAAGGCATTGATCTATGATAGACCAGCCTTCCCTAAAGCCAGCTTGTTCCTCCGCAAGTATGTTTTCTTGCTCCAACCAGGTCTGGAATTTCCACTGTAAATGTCTTGCATGTAGTTTGTTGGTTGTATTGATGAGACTGATTGGTCTATAGTTGGCAGATATTATCCTAATGTGGGCACTTCTGTGGTTGCTGGAGAAAAGGTACTAATAGGCCTTTCTTTCCAAGAAGAATTTCTCTGCATCCAACTCATCAAACAGTCCTGAATGATAGTCTTTTGTAGCCTAAGAGCCATGAATCAAATGTTCTGAGACCAGCCAGTAATCAGAATTAAAGGCTAAACTAGGAGGTTGAGAAGCAAGCCAACAGCCAGAGCCTAGCAGCATGTCAAGAGGACAGAAGGACAAATTGGGAAGCTGGGTCAAAATCTAGTAAGATGTCAAGACTGAAGAACCAGCAGAACTAGAAGACAATCCAGGAGACAGAGTGAGAAAACTGGTCAGGAATCAGAGCAGACAACCAAAAATACAGAAATACACAAGACCAAGGAAGCACCTTGTGGTTCAAGCAAGTCTGCAATGGGAAAGCCTTTTGTATTCTGTCCTGCCTAGATCCAGAGGTCAGTCCAAGAGAGTAGTCAGTCTGTGGTGTGAAGATACTGTGCAAAGATATTGCCATCAGGAGCTTAGTAGTTCACTGCATGGGTCAGCCAAAAAAGGATTAACTAGAATCTAACAGGGACACAATTTCTCACCTTCAACTTCCTGCACATAAAATTATGCACATCAGTGACACGATGGAGAGAAATCTATTTGTAAGAGTTAAAAGTAAGATGGTAGAGATAGGATTGTAATTATAACATTCATTTTTGACCCATTGTCACAGCAAGTTTTTGTAGAACCATTGTTGTAACTTGCCTTTGAGTCATTTCCAACTCATGGGAATCCAAAAGGAAACCTAACATGGGGTTTTCTTGGTTTAAGTTTGCCTTCCTCTGAGGCTGAGAGAGTGTTACTTGCCTAAGGTCACCAACCGGGTTTCCGTGGCTGAGTGAGGGTTCAAACCCTACTATACCACACTGGCTCTCCATCACATTGGCTCTATTTATGGTTGTAGAACCATAAATACATGCAAAATCAGTTTACTTATATTTATATTCATTTCTCCCTTATCCTTCTGCCCAGTGTGCCCACAAAACAATTTCCCATATACAACAGATGAATGCCCATATAAAGCAGCACTACTGTGCCACGCCAAAGGAGGAGGAAAAACCCTGTCATGTGTCTCCAGATTCACCTCACGGGACTCCTGAAAAGACAAATGAGGATCCATTAGGATGTTTATTTCTAAGGTGATAAAATCTGCATATGGTGATTTTAGCACATTATTTTCATGTGGGGAGCTATTTGTGTGGGAAGGCCCCCACACGAGAAGAAAAATGAAAAGTTACTGCTTCAAGAGGAATGTTGCTTCTCAAGTATTTTGTCTGACACAGTAATTTTTCACTGATTTCCTGTGAGGGTTATTCCATACAAAATAGTTCCTGGCATGAAAATGAGGTGGAAAATCTGTAAATTAGCCCTCAGATAACAGCTGTAAGACATTTAGTGGACTAAAAAGAAAAAAAAATACCTTAAATGAGAAGTAATCAATTTGCACCTTTTCATACCAGTCTGAAGAGCTATCTCAACATCATTCCCTTGTTCGGCCATAACTTAGTAACTTAGAAGGGGTTGTTGTTGTTATTGTTGTTTCTCTTCCAGTCATTTACGACTTACAGTAATCCTAAAATGAACCCATCAGAGGGTTATCTTGGCAAGATTTGTTCCAAGAAGGTTTGCTTTCCTTCGAGGCTGAAAGAGTATGACCTGTCCAAGGTTACCTAGTGGGTTTCCATGGCTGAGCAGAGATGCAAACCTTTTTCTTTAGAGTCATAGTCCAACATTCAAACCACTACACTACACTGCATGTCTTAGAAGGGGAACTGTACCCTTTATTTCTGAGAGAGAGGCAAGGTTTTTCACATCAACATGAAGGCCAGTAATTCAGGGTATAGCTGTGATATGAAGATATATTGATGAAAAATGCATTTGTGGAACATCTACCTTTTATAGAGCTATAAAAGACACAAAACCCTTTTTGGAGAGGAAGAATGGCAACCTTATTCTCCCTTTTCTGTAATCAAGCAGATTACAGAAACTTTGAGAGTCAGTATAATTGCAGCTGGAACTATGTATATTATGCAGGCAACTATTTATTTATTTTATACAGCAACTTTCCACCAAAATTGCTTCTCATGGTGACTAAGAATAATGAAATGCAAATTAAAAGTCTCAGTTAAAACACCAAAATCAATCAATTAAACCAGACTGATAAAAAGAAACAGCACTGTACCAGTCAAAATCCCAGTCAACCTGCAAATGGCAAAAGTCTGCCTAAATGAAAATTTCCTTAGTTGCCAGAAGTAGGACAACAAAGAAGTAGCTGTTCTTGGAATAGAGCCTATACTGGCTGGGGGATTCTGGGATGTATAGGATTTTTTTAATTATTTAAAAAAATTAAAAATATGAAACAACATATAAGGAGGAAAGTACACAAAAAATATCCAACACATGCTATCTAAACAAACAAACATGAAAATATAAAACAGATAAAATTCATGATTTCCAACTCATCAGAGAATGGTTATTTATGCTTACTTGTTATACTCCTATGGAGTTCAATAAAATAAGTAAATAATCTTATTCCTAATCCACAAAAAAGTATATAAAATTGACAACATTTATGCTTATAATTATTGTTCTACTTGTGTTAAATGTAATAATAATGTTATATGATAAATGTAACATTCTACAATAATATTTCTAGCCATGCTATTACAAGCTATTGTGAGCTCAATTCTATAACTGCTCTTAGGACCATCCAAGTATGTTTTTAGACTGTAGGACTCAGCATATAGAGATGCTCTCTCAAGCAGCTATAAGATCCTTCCAAACCTTATTTTGCCAAGTTCCCTCGCAATCTTTCCAAGAAGTTTTCCTCTCCTCTCCTGACGCCTCTTCAGCCCTTCCAAGACCAGAGTTCCCTTCCCCTCAAAGAAGCCACTTTGTGGCCCTGAATGTCTAAATGGATTTACAGTCAACCCTCTCTATTTTCAGGTTTTGCTTTTGCAGATTTGATTATTCACAGATTATTTGCTGTCACCTCTGCTGCCTCCCTGTGGGAGGGACTGCAAGCCTAGTGAGATTGAGAATCTGTGAACGAGGCTTGTAAGTCGCTATTAAAAATGGTGTGGGGCAGCAGTGGAGGTGGCAGTCAGCCCCAGCAGTTACCCACTTCTGCCTTGTGACGGAACCCTGATGCCTCAACAGTGGGTTTGTTACCTCACTGGTAAACCTCACTGGTAAACTACAATTTTGATATTAAAATATGATTCAGTGTGCCTGAGAGGTCACCCGGATGAACACGTAGGCAGCAACGGTTGAATGATCAAAAACCAGGTCAGGCCAGTAAAATCCCCATCATGTAGCCCCAGGAGACCTCAAGCTGTGAAAGCCCACAGTAAACAAAAGGTCCTCAGCCACTGAGGAGCCAACTTGAGGAGATTAGCATCTTTTCCCCAAGTTGAGCACCGATAGCAATAAAATCCTATCAGGCAAGGACCATCTACATGAATTCACACCACAACCCAGTGCAACTGAAGATCCTGAAACTTTGGCAACATCTTGTGATCTCATCATGCAAAAGGAGTTGCCATCGTGGAGCTTCTTTTCCATTGCAACACCCATTGTTCTCCCCGGGAAAGGATTAGCCCTCCAGTTACCTTTTCCCCTACAAATAGTCCCAGTTTTTGCGAATTTCTTTGGATCACTCCTGGTCATCCCAGCAGACCGTTTCTCCGTCCATTGAGTAATCTCCTCAGCCCTCTCCATGTTGAGCTCCACTTCTTCGCTGTTTTTCCCAGACCAAGGACTTCAGGAAAAGGTGCAGTATTACCCCAGCTACAATCCCTTCAACATTTTCCCTATCCAGTTTCCTCTCTTTTGCTTCTTAATAGGTCTTGCGTGAGTGTGTGAGTGATTGCATTGGTGCATGAGACTTTCATTCAATAAAATCATTTATTGGACATCTTCGTTTGGTTTTTGGCTTGGCCTGACCCTGTAAAAACTGGGTAAAAAGACCCCACAAGGTTACCCTGCCTCTCACATTGCTTGTGCTCTGGCTAGTTTCCATTCCCTATCACATGGAGCACATTAAGGCGTCTCCGCAAAGGACCCCAGAAATCAGGGTAACAGGTTAAATATGGTGATCATACTTTTTTTGTGTGTTAAATATGGTTTGGGAGGGCCTAGAGTCATGGTTTTTCCACTCTCACGAGGGTCTTGTGCCTCTGATCCTAGCAAATGTGGAGGGATGACTGTATTGCCTTGAACTTCCTCCCTCTATAAAGTACCCATCACAGTTTTCCATGTAGCTTCCATTCTTTTGGTAAAACTGAATCACACTGCAAGCTCAAAAGATCTCCCTGTCTTTCAAAGAAAGATAAAAGGATAGTTCTATACAGTACAATATTTGAGCCATTATGAAGCTCAGAGAATATTCAAAACTCAACAAAACAGTTATAGTTTTTTTTTTCCTGTCACTTACAATAAAAAGTATTCTTAGAATCTGGGAAGGACACAATGATGAGTTTCTTTCCTTGAAATTGTGATTAGACCCATTATTTTTCAGGGTTCTTCTTTTCTCTTTCTCCACAGAAGGGTACTCAGCAAAAAAACAACTCACATTGGCACATCCTTAGCTTTTGACATAGGAGCACTTCCTCTGGCAGAAAGAAAAATTGAAAGCAGGAGAATCTGTAGTGTACATAGCTTTTGATGGAGCCATATAAAACCCAGGAGGTATAAATCTTACTCAAAAATAAACACGAAGGAGCACACACCCAGAGTGAGATGGGAGAGGATAAAGTTGCAGGTGTAATTCTCAAACCAGTTTTTTTGTTTTTAAATTTAGAAGAATCATTCCCATCAAAGTCATGGGGAGATCCCTTGGTTCAAATTTACTTGCTGAGATCTGAATTTAGAGTATATTATTTAAATTTTTTTCCCCAAAACTTTCTCAATTTTGGATTTAGAAAACATTAAAATTAGAGAATTTGACTTATTTTATTTTACTTTATTTTATTTGTATCTCCCTTTCTCCCACTAGGCGATGCAAGGCTGCTCCCAAGTCTAAGTTAAAATACAGTTAAAACAGTGGATAACACGAACTCAAAGAAACAATCTTACTGAAAATATAAAACAGTTTTTTAAAAGTTTTAAAACATAATCATAAAAAAACAAACTGGCACACCTCAATTAAAAAATCTTCTACATTAGCATTGAAAGGACTTAACATTGTATTAAAATGGCAAACTTAATATTAAAAACTGGGCTTAAAGAGGGTAGATTTTATTTCTGTATTTGTTCCCCACCACCACCATATTTTGAATGCCTATGAAACTTTGAATCTTTTCTAGTAGAAGTGGGAAGGTGAACTTTTGGTTTCTAAACAGTTCAATATGAAATATTATCAAAGGTGAATACAGCCAGCATATGGTTTCCTTTTGATATCTGACCAGTGGGAGAGCTGGCCAGTGATCAGACAACTTGTGAATTCAGGAAAATGTGATTAACACAGATCTCCACCAGGAGGAGAGTACAAAAAACAAAATAAAAACAAAAGACAAGGCCAGTCCACAAAACTGAAGAAATTAGTATAGCTTCATTGCAAAATGCCTTTTCTATAACATAGAGACAATTCAAGGAAAACCTCTTAGCTATTAAAAAATGTGCTTGGTTTCTCCTTAGAAACTAAGGCCATTTCCACACTACACTGTTATAGTGCTATTGTTCCACTTTCAATATCCTATGGAATCCTGGGGTTTACAGTTTACGGAGGGGCATTTAGAATTCTCAGCCAGAGAGCACTTTAGCCTCAGTAAACTGCAAACCCTAGAATTCCATAGGATGTTGAAAGTGGAATAACAGCACTATAACAGTGTAGGGTGGAAATGCCCCAATAATCCAGGAAGCAGTTGGTGTAATGTTCTATAGCTGGCCACTAGAGACCATGTAGAAAAAGGCATCAACACCACTCATGTTGTCCTGGAAGTGGAACTTTACATGATGGTAGGGATTATCTATTTATTATACTTCCTCAAAAACACAAATAAATAGTAACAATAATTTAAAACAGTTAAAATAGATTATATAGATTACCATTTAAAAAAAACAGACAATCTAAAACCAATTTTTTTCAAAAAAATGGAACCATAGGACATGTGCAGAATGAACATAGACACCATTTTGTTGAATGGAAAAGGGCACAACTTTTTACAGTGGAACAGGCTTGGCCCACAGGGTGGATTCAACTTCCAGCATCAGTTAGCCTGCCTGCTGGCTGATAGAAACCCATTCCCCTGGCCTACCTGCTGAGTAGTGGGAGACAGGAATATCCACTCAGGTAGATGTGGCTTCCCTGCTACCTGGGAATAGTTGCATAGGGACAGGGGGGTGATGGGGGTGGTTTACACCCAGTGGCAATGTTTTTGGGGTGTCCCAGCTCATAGCCACACCATTGCACACTGTGGCCATGCCTCTAAGCACTGTGGCCATGCCCCCACACCATAGCTCCGCCTCCCACACACTCCAAGCTCCACCTCTACCTGGGAATGAGCTAGAACCATCTGTCCCTAAGCTGGGCATGACCTACACCTCCAGGTAGAAATAAGCCATGACCTACACCTCCAGGTGGAAATAAGCCAGGTAGAAATAAGTCCATTCAAACAAAGTTGATGAGCTGAGGCAACATATATTTGCATAAAAATGAGATATTTCTGTACTTAGGTCGTATCTGGGATCTAAATTTTCATCTTCCACATTGTTGCTTGACACACACCCTTGTCAAAGCACCCACCATTGTCAAAGCACCCATTTATTGATTCCCTTCAGCTGTCCTGAATCACATTCTAGTGTCTGTCTGTTTACAGAGGGCTGCACATGTTTTCTCCAGCTCTTATCTCTTTGAGGGAGCATCAAATAAGGATGGAAAATATCTCTTAGGGAATTCTGTTTGTAAGCTGAAGACAGGATAGCATGAGACAAGGTGTTTAGCTTTTTCAGCTGGCACTTTCTACCCGATTAAATCAAGTTATATTGTTCAAGAAACTGCCATGTTGATATACCGGAGAGGACAAGCTCTACCATCCCAAGATACATGTCTAATTTTAAACTGCTTACTGATTAGGATGAGCTGAAACTACTTGCTATTTTTTATTAACATTTTCTGCATTCTTAAAAATGCCCTCTTTTTCTGACTAATCTGCCACTTTCCCTGAAAGGTTAAAAAAAAAATCCAATTTTCATGAGGTCCTAAATGTGACATACGGATTTTGCTTGAATGTACCACATAGAATATTCCATGAACTCTTTATTATGATATACCAGATCTGACCTCCAAACATCAACTCATTTTTCTTCCTCAATTGTTGAATTATCATGAAAGATCAGGTAGTTAAAACATTTGTTTCAAATTTCCTTGTTATGAATCCTTTCTTTAAAAAAAAAAAAGGAGTAAAGCAAATACTCTACTCAATACCTTGTTGTGTGGATTGCTTCTATATTTGTTTTCTACCTTATACTAACACATTTAAATTATTTGGATTATCAGAAGAGTACAAAACTGTGGAATTAGGTGAGGGACCTGCACAGACAATGAATGTTTAGCTGCATTTCTCATATAGACATGCATTTATGAGATGTTGTGTCTTTTCATTCTGATTTAGAGCAAAAACTCATTTTGAAAGGTCAACCTCTTTTTCAGAATGAAATGTTTGTTTCCAAGCCAGTTGCATGCAGAAAAATCACAAAAGCTCTTACTGAATCTGTATGTTTTGTTGAGGCTTCAAAAGAAAAATTGAACTGTTCTGAGGAATACTGGACCAGAACTCTGGATACAGAAACACCAGCATTGAGGAATATTGGTCCAGAACCCTGAATGCAGAATTACTGTTGACTATAACTATTGCTGGTGCTATATGACTTCAAATGGACTGTGACGTATGGAAATCCCATCCTACTATTTCCATAAAATGGTTTATTCCAAGGACGTTTACCTTCCTCTTAGTCTGACAGTTTGACTAGCCCAAGATCACCCAGTGGGTTTCCATAATTAAGTGGGAATTTTACTCCTGGTCAAATTCCACACCAAGCTGGCTCCTCCAAATCTGTTAGCTCTTTATTTATTTCCCTGTTTCAGAAGCTGTTACATCCAGGCATAAGTTAGGTACCCAAGCAAGGACAAGGTACATTCTATTTATTTATGTGTTTATTTGTTTCACAGAGTTCATCATTTAATGTATAAATCATCACCTGAAGTGAAATCAGGGCACAGCAAGGGGGGCTAAATTCCGGGGGGAAGAATCCTCTTGAAACTCAAGAGCTAAATCCTTGGGGGATGAGATCCTTGGGGAGAAAACCTTGCAGAAACTGACAGTTCATGTAGCCCTATCTAACAAAAATTTCTGAGTAGCTGCTGGAAACTTCATCTGATATTCAGATCAAACTGAGGTTTTGGGGGAGGCTATATGAAAGTAAGAGATTGTTTTAGCCTAGTTTCAATCTAGTTTTCCATTAGAATTTGCCAGTGGAAAAGCCCACTTGTAAAAAACAAAAACTTAGGCTTAGCTTTCTGTCTAGGCTCAGTGAAGGCTCAGTTCTAATTTTTTTTACTGAAAGTTTAAATAAAAATTAAATGAACATTTACCTTGAGCCAAGTTCAGAGTAATTTAGCCCCTTGAGTCTACAAAGGAACTCAGACTAGATACGGCCCTTTCTGCATGCGGTTATTAAAGGGGGCCAATGCGTCTTGCCATGGAGGTCTTCTGCACCTTGGAGCAAACTAGGTTTGGTTTATTTACCTTCGTTCCACACGTAATTCCAACTAAACGCACCCCTCCATATGGTGGTAAAGCATGCTATTTGAAAACTGGAAGAAATTGGTTTTCCAATTTTCCAGATCGATCCAATTCGTACTTTCACAGTGGTGCAGACACATATATTCGAGCCAATGCGAATTGGTACACATGTACGCACATATGCAATGACGTACTAAACCATGCAAAAAAAAGGGGGAGCCAATCACAGCCGATGGGACAGGGTGAGGGGAGTAGCAGGAGTGGCCATGGCAGAGGCAGTGTGGATTCATGAACTCTCACTGCTCTGAATCAGAATGGAACATATGCAGTAGCTGTGCAGAAGAAAACGAGGGAAAATCCCCCTTGTTTCAAGCCCAGAAAATCCGGTAAGAAACGGCATGAACCAATTCACCAGCCTCGTGTGGAAAGGACCTATATCTTCTTCTTACTCTGCTGTCCATTGTGGAATGAAAACAGCAGCAAATCCCAACCCTCAGTTACTAGGATATTCAATTGATATGTTTTCATTCAGCAGAGGCAAGTGTGAAATGCATATTTTTAAAATATAAAACAGAAAATCCCCTTCTCAAAAAATGACCCTGTCTTTATATACTAGACAATGTTTATCTGGATGTGCCAGACATTTTGACAAAGCTCCTCCTAGGTATGCTTACCCTGTTACCATACCCTACCACCCCCATCAGTTATGTGATTTTCATAACTTGGGCTTATTAATGACTGGAGAACATGATTGTGGTCACACTGACTGGAGACATGTTCAGATAGGATTATGTAGAATATCCTGATGATGATGGCTTTGTGCTAATCCTTTCTTCGCTTCAGGCTTCTGGCATTTTTGAATACAATAAAAGATGAATTGCTCAGATTGGTGAGCAATCAGAGACCATCTTTTGATCTTATCCTACAGACATCTTCCCTATTCATCCTACCTGACCAAACATTAAGAGATTGTCATGAGTCCCATCAAAGTTTTGTCACTCCAGAGTTAAAGCAATTAGCCCACTCCAGACTGCTTTGTCAGTCCCACAGGAATACTATTACGGCTTTGTCAACACACCCTTTCAGGGTGTGAAATGCGTATAAAAATCCTAGCTTTGACTCCAGCTATAATTCTCCCAAATTCTAAGGAGGCACTGGTATTGCAGGTGGACCCCAACATGCCCTATCCCTTAGTGTGACAACCCCACCTGGCAGTCATGAGACAAGAGGAGAAGTCTTCATATGGATTGAGAACTTGTGAAATAATGGGAAGCAGACAGTAGGACTAAATAGCTGGTTCTTGCAGTGTTAATTGTGTTAATTGGTGGTGAAAAACTGTGAATTGGGATAGGTTTTTAAAAGTCAGCGTAATCTAGAATGAAGTGTGAGCAGTCAGATAGTCAAGTTTGCTGATGACAGCTACAGTCCTGTTGGTTTGTTACACATGCAATCACTCTGCTACATATGCAGCTGGACATTTTGGCCTACTGTGGAATGTCTGCATTCAAATCAAGGTTTCAGAAGTGAAGTTGTGTATGCAGTCTGATTGCACATGGAGATGTGCATTTGGATGCATATGAGATGCTCATGCACATTTGGTTATGCCTTTGATTGTTCCTTATGATGTGCATTCAATTATGCAACATTCTGTAGCACAACTAGCACATACCTCCTCATGGAGAAACTCATGCCACAAACCCCAGTGTAGAATCTTAGGCCTTTTCAGCAGTTTGTTTTTAAAACGGGGCAGCGTGTCCTCCAGCGAAGACGTTTGCACTTGGGGGTGAACTGGGTCTGGACTACTTTCTGTAGTTTCAGACTTTAGCTCGCTCCAGAACGACCAGAACTAGTGGTTCTCTGTGCTATTGAAAGACCACTTAAAACAGGTCTTTCAATAGCCCGGCATGCCCCAATCAGTCACTGCGCTCCTGTGTAGATCTGCAGGCTCGCACCAGTGCAAAGCTGCAGATCTTCTGGGGGCAGGTTTCTGGTTGGCGAGCTTCTCCGCTTAGTGGAGAGCCTCCACCAACCGGAAGCCTCCATTTTCGTCCCCGGAGGAGTGTGAAGCACGGGCACGCACTGCTCCGGATCAGCGTGGATCGTTGGAGGGAGCGCACCAGTCTGGTGAGTAACAGACTGCCCTGTTTTCTTCCCAAAGTGCAAAAAAGCCCTTTGTTAACACTCAATTATATAGAATGATCATTTTAAAAAAAACAGTTTGCAAAGAAGAATGAGTATCAAAATTGCATGCTAATTCAGTGGAAAAAATTTATGTGCTCAAGGAGTGGGACAGCACATATATACTAGTGAGATCTAAGACAACAATGACCAATATAAATGTGAGGGCCAAAGGCCTTGATGAACAGCCAAGGATTAAGGGTTAGGGACTAGATGTCTCAATCCCTGCACCAGGATATTTTGAAAATCTATGACTCATAACATTGCCAATCTTTCTAAGCTGAAGCACCACCCATATGAGGGTTGGATCCAGAATTATGGTTTTTTATTCCATCTAGAATCATGATAACTAAACTTTTAACAACTTTCTTTGACTATGTTCATGCCTATGGCTCTCTACATCTGGACTACCCATCCCAGCCATAAGACTGCAGGCATCTGATGACCTCTTTGCTGTTGGTACTTGGTTCTTATTGATCCAATGCTTGATTTCTAGTACTTCCTTGGCCCCAACATCTGCTTCTTACCCTTATTACACAGCTGGCTACAGATCAAGATTCCAGGCCTGACAGGAAGATGGCAATTATATTTCCTTTCGCTTTCAGGCTACTGTTCTTTTAGTATGAACGGCAAGAAGGAATTCTAGAGTTGTCTGAAAAGGTTTGTATCTTTCATCTGAAGCTTATGCAGGGAAGAAGGCCGAATGTCTTACCTGAAATAAAGCTATCGAGATTTGGGGTAGCCACTATATTTCCAGATCTTATAGGTTCTGACAAAAATCCTCCGATATAGTAGTTGCATTTGTATGCCATACAGTTTCTGCTTGGAGGCATCATGAACATGAGGTCAGACAGTGAAGTCTATTGCCTCTGGCACTTTTCAGAAATGTCTCTGCATTATCAGAATTGCAAGATGTCCTCCTGCTCAACCTAATTTGATTGACCATGGATGTTCCATATTGACATCCTGGTATCATTATTCAAGAAAGGGGGCAAAGCTGTGGCCATTCTTCTTAGAAATGTGATGACTCATTCAGTGAAAGAAAATGAGCTGGCCATTGAAGGATATGAGAAACAAAAACCACGAAAATGAAATGTATTTCCTTAAAGCAGAGTCTAAAGTCTACTTGGCTTTCATCAATTCAATGGCAGATAAATTTCTATGCAGGTCTGTGAATGAAGCATACTAGAAAAACTGAAAACAGATTTATATAAACATGGCATTTCCAAGTGTTGTAAACACTCATAACTGTATGAAAATCGGCTCAGTAAAAGAAACACAGCCTGAAGAATATACTAGTAGGCGGGACATTTGTCTATAGTGTCCTGATACATAAAACTACCTTCCTGTTCTTGAACAGGTCTGGATTTTAATTTTAAGCAATAGTACCCTTTTTTTAAAAAAAAAAGTTACAAATTCACTGTCTTTTGATAAGATTGTGAGCTGCTCTTCATCTGTTTATGGTGGTAGTGGGAGATACCATGTAGGCTGTTAGTCTATCAATAATCATATACTTTAAAAAATTTTATTCTCAACTTGACTCCAACTCGTACATTAAAAACAAATTTGGGGTGACCGTATCTGGTTGCAAACATGGTTGCTATGGCATCTGAGAATAATGCTTTTACATGAAGCAATTTTAACAGATGTGAATATGAAAAAAAGAATGGAATATGGTAGCAGGTGCTCTATAGATTTTTATTTTTAAAAAGAGAGAAAGAGAAGAGGCCTTGGTGAATTTTTCAATAGAGTGTGATGTGGGAGGATTGCTTCTTCCACCTTTGCAAGGCTTTTTTTTTAAAAAAAAAAAAAATTCTCACAGGAACATCAAATAGCGTCTTTGTAACATCTTGAAGACTAACAAATTGATTATGAAATAAGCACTTTTAAGCTGGGGGCTGTTCTATCACATGCATCGAGTAGAGATTAGTTCTGATACCAGGTTCTTATAGTTCTCTGATTTCTCCATTTTGGGCTGTGGACCTTTTTCGGTACAGACTTCAAAGCCTGCTATGGGGCAGAGCTTTCAAGTGCATAGACACTCTCAGCCTCTGCAAGCTGGCTTGCAGAAGCATGAGGTTGTGAACCATAAAAATCCACATCATCTAGATTGGGTCCTTTTTGAAATCTAATTATCATTCATTCACCCTACAGGATGAAACGGAAGTTATCAGAGACACATCACCACAAAAAGAAAAGAACAGTACAGAAAAGAAAAGAACAATAGAAGCCCGGATATACATTAAGTTTTGATGAGCTAATTCATAGGAAGGAGTTTAAACTGCAAACCCCAGGATTCCATAGGATGTTGAAAGTGGAATAATAGTGCTATAACACTTTAGTGCAGAAATGGCCTTACATTAATGGACTCTTCTGGAAGCCACCTTGGATCCTACTCTGGGAGAAATCAGTTGCGTAGAGAGAGGGGCAGGAGGGGGCAATTTGCCCTGGGTGGCAGTGTTTTTGGGGTGTCCCGGCCCATAGCCATGCTCCCATGTGCCCTGGCCACGTCCCCACACACACCACAGCCACACTTCCACACACAGTGGCCCTTTCCCCCTCCCACTCACCCCTCCACACACTCCAAGCTCCACCACTGGGATTATGTACAAATGTAATTTTTAAAAAACACATCCTTACTACCAGCCAGGTTCTCACATGTTGATACCCACATGTTGATACCCAACAGAATGTATAGGAGAAAAGTGATGGGCAGTTCAAAGTCCATATACAACTCTGATTGGCCAGAAGATGTGAAAATGTTCACTTAGAACCCTGTTGGAAACAGATGGGAACAGTTAATTGGCTGAAGAGAGAGCAGTGAGAGCTGCAAAAAGAAAAAGACTGGTGGCTGGGGTGGCTGTAATGTTGTGGTGAAGCTCCAAAAGCAGGTGGCAAAGCCAGGGGTCTCGTCAGAGAGAACTTCAGCAAGAGACTTTGAAACTGAACCATCCTAACATTCAGATTCATCAGGAAGAGCAGGATGCAAGGAAAAACTAGTGTGTAGTATCTATCCCTGGTTGTAAGGGATCAGCAGGGCTAAATTCAGGGAAGTCTGTTCCACAGAAAAGATACCAAGAGCTCATTAGCTGAATAAGAGTCTCAAGTACTAGGAAACAGGGAATAATTAATCAAAATACACTTCAGAAATCACAGCTTATAATTGAAAACTGTCAGTTTATTTCCTTTTGTAAATAATTCTTGTATTAAACATTCTGGTTTTATTAATGCTGTCAGCAGACTTGCTAAAGGCAGGCAGCACATAAAGCAAATTACAAGAAAAGAGATTCCACCTAAACATAAGGAAGAATTTTTTTTACTGTAAGAACTGTCTGACAATGGAATAGTCCACCTCTCCTTCTTTGGAGATCTTTAAACAGAGGCTGGATTAAACAGAAAAGATGGACATCTTCCAGGAATGTTTTAGCTGTTTGTTCCTGCATGGCAAGAAGGTGGAATAGATGGCTCTTGCAACTGCTTCCAGCTGTTACCAGGCTGTGCACCCCCACTCCATCTTATGGTTTAATTGGCTCATATTAATTGGCATGAAATATAAATTATATCTTGCTATGGCTGGGAAGCCTGCTGGCAAAGAGGAACGGACTGCACACATGCATTGCAAAACTAGGTTAGATGGAGATCTCAGGGCATGGCTAGATCATAGTCAGAGAAACTCTAGAGATAATGAACTTGCACATGACCCTCAATGACTTGACCTTTAGAAAAATAGCACCCAAAACTGCTTCCAGAGAACAACTTATTGTCTTCAACCGTCTCCCTTTGTCCACAGAAACTCACCTTTTGTTGCCTCGCCTGTCCCACCATAAAGGAGCTGTCATGATTTCCATCAGTCCTTTGTCGGATAATACTAAAGTTATTAGCTTGTTCCAGACCCCATTGTCCACTCTGATGATTCCATTGTCTACTCTGCCAGAGAACCATTAACACCTTCCCACTCAGGGTGGAAAAAGAGCATTTAAACCCTGGCTCTGAGCCAGATAGCTCATAGTACTTTGGCATACTGGCTGTCACGCTCCAATTCTCATTTGGTACTATCCTTGAACCCTTAGTCTGGGCCACATCACTTCATCTCTTCACTTCTGGATAGGTAAATATCACCCACAATACCTTTCTATCCAAACTTTTCCTCCCTTTTCCTTCAGTTAGCCTTGTATGATTGTGAGACTGCTTGGATCTTGTGTACATATGATTGTTAATTTCCCCTATGAAACAATTATTCTTTGAATCTCTGGCTGGTGTCCCTGCATTAGTACTGGTATACACTGGTAATACACAGATCCTGCTAGGTTACACCCTCTCCTTCAGGCTTTCCTTTTTGAACTAATATTCCCCACTGGCATTGGAGGTGGACCCGTGAGTTACTAATGTTTTGGGGTAACACACCTGTAAGATTCTATGATTCTATGACTTTGGGCAGCCTTGTTGTAGGTGGATCTATACGAGTTCCCCAGACACAGACATCAATTTAGTGTTTGGTACTGGGATAGTCTGCATTATTATTTCTTTAGCCCAGTGTTCCTTTCATAGGCCATGAGAGTTGGGAGGAGCCATTTTGATTATTTCTAAGGACCTGAGGAGTTTATGTTGAGAGTAGGATACAGGAGTTTTTAGAATTTCACTGTCTTTATAGCCATCCTTTTAAACTTCCATAATATTCAATTCCAACAAGCAATTTGGAAAGGAAATGATTGATGTTACAAAATATACTTGTTGTGGTGATCCTCATTTCTTTCTCCAAATAAGCCCTGACATGATGCATTTTGGGTAACTTTAGTGTACCTGAAAATATTGGAACTTCAAGGTTTCTGTAAATTTTAGCACCCCCAGAAACTTGAAATATAAACAAGGAGGTGTGCTTTTTTGTTCCACTTCCACAATCAGACTGTGGCCCCACACTAGTCTATTCATATTTACTTCAGATTAAGTGTTGGTAGGATGACTGTTTGATGTCAATCTTCAGTTCTATACATTTGCTCAGAAGCAAATCACTCTCAGTTTCAAGGAGATTACTTAGATGAACTCAGTGATTTTTTTTTCTATGAGCAAACATGCATAACATTGGGCTGAAATATTGTTTCAGATAAAGCAGAGAAATTTCGGGAAATATTATCTAAGATTTTCAAGAGGGCTTTTCAGCTCTCTGGTTTTATAACAGGTTCCCCTAAAAACAAATCAAAATAATCTTGGAAGTTCCTCCTGGTGGTCTTTCAATGGTTCCAAGATTGTTAACACCACTTTCTTAAACACATCCGTAAAGTACATGGAAAACTACTGCTCAAATAGGAAGTAACCTTACCCTGAATCACAATACTGTTTAGCTTAGTACTGTTATTGCTGGCAGGCAATAGTTTTCCAGGATCTGTGTATGGTAGGAGGAGGGTCTTTCCTGAAATTCTGTTTCACTAGAGGCAATAAAATGAACCTTGAACCTTCAGGATTAATTTACTCAGCCACTTAACTCCAGCCCTTCCCCAAGTTACAAAAGATCTCAGAAGCCTAGCCTCTAGATTCTGCACAGTGCACAAAATATTAACGAAATTATAGATCTACCAGGAAACCAAATCTCCAACCACGAAGGTGAAATTTGCTCTACAATTCCTTTGTTTAAAGCAGCAAATGTTAAGACTATCTTCCTCTCAGCTTCAGTGTTGATAGAGCATTTCTTTCTTTCCTTCTAAGTTTTCTTTCTTTCTTTTTTTTAGGTGACATGTTGCATTGCAGAAAGTCACTTCAGATTGTGTCATTCTCACTGGCTTGTATCACATAATGAAATATGACTGATGCAAGCTGACATCACCTGCCACTCCAGGATTCTTCAGCTAAATAAATAAATAAATAAGTCTGATCTATCTTCCTTTCTCAAAAGATGTTAAATTCTTAAAATTAAAGTCATTCTCTGTGGAGAAAGTTGGTCTTTGGCTAACAGTGATTAAAAATGGAGACGCTAATGAAACTCACTGAACTCAGGATCAACGGTGTGCTCTGTAGCATATAAAGCTTGCCTCTTGCAACTGGGCATTTCTTATGCATAGGGTTTTACTATGACACCAAGTTTGGATTTTCTTAAGAAAAAAGGTAAGCTCTATATCCTTCAGAGCTGATAACTGATTGTTACAGCCTGGATGCTATGCTTCTCTACATATTTTCCAAATCTAAGGCACTGAAAACATGTTATTAGTAACAAATCTCAACTAATCTATTTGTACTGGTCAAAAAATTAAGTATCAATAGAGTTAGCACTGTTCGTACTAAAGAAACTCTCTAGGCATTTAGCCACACTAACAATCAACTATAAGACCAAGAAAGGAAGCATCTAGCCAAGAAAGGGAAAAACAGGAACCTAAAAAGTAAAATCTATTAGCCCTTAATCATACTTGATTTAATCATCTGATGGAAAGTAACCAGAATTTAGGTGGCCATTATTAGGTGACTAGATACTTAGCAGCCTTGTACAGATGGCCAGTAGAGTCTCAATTGTACAAGACAATCTTTGTTGACAATTAACAGGGACCCACTGAGCTTGCCTCTGATTGAACAGATAGATGCTGGAAATGATATAAAAGCAGGAGTTTTTGGGCAGCAAGGTGCCAGGTTTACCCTTAGTAAAGTTAGTCCAACCTCTTTTTTCATGTGAAACAATAGTTGACAACCCTGAACTGCTAGAAAGGTAAACAGTGTCCATTTCTTGATGTTTTGATTAACTGATATCTGAAAACAAGCAGGTGTAGAAATAAACTGAAGGCAGCTCCAGATGGAAAAAATATCTGGAAGCCCAGCGTTTTATTCCTGTGCAAACTGATTTTGTTTTGGAGATCCACATGATAGTCTTCTTATTCCATACCAAAGACTTTTCTTGAATGCTTTCTAGGTCAGCTTAAATTAACTCAGTACTTTTTAAAATGAAATTTACCTGTATTATATATGCCTTTTGGAAGCAATACAGATGGCATCCACCAAGTAAACACAGCTATTATTTCCAGGACATTGATTTAACAGAGATCCAGTGCAAGAAAGAAGAATGTTAGCCTGAAAATAAAATGATCCTAATGCTTACCTAGTGTAATGTTACTAAAGCACCTTAGCATGAAAAGTCTCAATAGAAATGCATGAAAATCAATTTCTAAAATGTTGGATGGGAATGGATGTGACATACTATCAGTGTGAGAAGATGACACAAGGCATAAAGAGAGGGAAAGGAGCCAGCACTTTTTCAAGAAAGAAATTGGAAGTACACACATAAATATGCAGGTACAAAAGGAATTGGAAAGCCTCAAAACTACTTGAATTATTTTACCCATCTGGAAGTAACCTTAAAAATATGAGGTGGGTTATAGCTCCGCTCAATAGATCTGAAACAGGTGGAAATCTTTGTATAGAGTGACTTGCATGTATAAAGTATGGCCTTTTTCATACGGGGTTTTTAAAACGGTGCAGAGTGGCCTCCAGAGAGGACGTCTACATCTGGGAGCGGACTGAGTCTGGACTACTTTGAGTAGTTCCGGACCTCAGCCGTCTCCGGAATGACCCAAAGTGGTCGTTCAGCGTGCTTTTGAAAGACCGCTTAAAACAAGTCTTTCAAAAGCATGGAGCATGCCACTCCATGGCTGTGCTCCGGTGCAGATTTGCAGGCTTGCACCAGTGCAAGCCTGCAGATCTGCCGGGGCCGGGCTTTAGGCTGGCGAGCTTCACCGGTTGGTGGAGAGAGTCCACCAACCGGAAGCCGCCATTTTCGTGCCTGGAGCATTGCGGAGCGTGGCCATGCACTGCTCCAGACCAGCCTGGACCCATGCATGGAGCACACAGGTCCGGTGAGTACCGGCACGGGACGATTCCCTCACCCCATGTGGAAAAGGCCTTTGCCTAGGTGGAATAAAGTCTATATAACTTTACCTGTAAGGACAGGTACTGGGTGGTGTGTGCCTGTGTCTTCAAGTTACTTGTCAACTTATGGCAACCCCATGAATTTCATAGGGTTTTCTTAGGCAAAGAATACTCAGCTTAAAGACAGAATACTTACCACCAGCAACAAACTTCACTGCCAATACAAAGACACAGGAACCAACTCCTGTGGCAGACCCAAATACCATCTCTGTTCCAATGTCTACTCTGGAAATACTATTACTAATGCCATTTCCACACTACACTCTTATAGTGCTATTATTCCACTTTCAACATCCTATGGAATCCTGAGATTTGCAGTTTAGGGAGGGGTGTTTAGAATTCTCAGCCAGAGAGCTCTTTGGCCTCAGTAAACTACAAACCCCAGAATTCCACAGGATGTTGAAAGTGGAATAATAGCACTGTAACAGTGTAGTGTGGAAATGGCCTAAAGGTATAACAATTGCGTCTATAACATCAGGGATTCATAGATCAGTTCATCTTTTATATATCCCTATCTGTCAGCTATGTCCTATAGTATTTTATAAGGATACACAGGACAACCTCTACAGTCTAAAGTAACTGGACAAAAGTCTGTCATCAGAAACACATGCTTAAAAAAAAAGGAGTTGATGTGGATTTCAGGATCTCACAAAACTCTGTCTAGAATTCTGTTACTCCATTACGTTGGTGTACAGTAGTTTTTGAGCAGTGTGTTGTAGTGGTAGGGAAAACCCATGAAAATTGTCTCTGTCATCAGAGGAAGCTTCTCAAACTACTTGTGAGTGGACAGGGCAGCTTTTGCTCTTGATAGAAAGGGCTTTTGCTGCTATTTCCTCACCGTCACAGACCTATGGGCCTTTTGGTGCTGCACCACTGCCTACACTGCCATCATGTAAAATACTGCCACAGTTATGCCAGCCAATAAGATTGTGGCTTCTGCCTCTGATTTCAATAGAAGCATCTTTGGCCAAAATAACTTGAAGGATGGATTCCAATGAGAAATAACTGGATGAGGACTCATCTAGAAATTCAGCTATAGTTTTCTGTGGATCAAACAAAGCTATTGGCTGGCACTCTATATTGCAGTTACGGATTTATAACCTAGGCCCATTCCACACAAGAGGGTTGCACCGCTGTGGGGCCAGGATGGAAGCAGTTGGCTGATCATGCTTCTGGACAATGTTGTCACTGGCCTGCTGCAATCTTGCCCCCATGAGGCATGCAGGCGCAGTATTTGCAAAATGGAAAAAAAAATCAATTTTACACCTACCATCACATAGCACTGCCACCCTTTCTGGCCATGCAGAAGGGTGGAAGCAGGCTGGCAACACCTCCTTCCCCAGTGCAGTGATGGCAAGTGTCTGGCTGTGTTGTGGAAGGTAAGAGTTGGGGCCAGAACGCTCCCCTCTGCAGCAATCCAGTGAGGTGTGGAGCAGAGCATTCCTGGCATGCTCCCCTCCCTGCCACGGCTGCAACAGAAGGACTTGCTGGAGCCTCATTGTGCAGAAATGGCCCTAGAGTTGCCGATCCATAACTGCTCCATATTCACTAATACTAAATAGTCACAACTGTGGCACTACCATTATGATCATAAACACACACCCAAACTTACTTCACCAGAGAGCAGCTGCACCAAGAAATAGAAGTCTATTCTGCCGGTGATTCCATTTCCCTCTTATCAGTGAGTGAAGCTGAGACAAGCAGTAATATGGAGCAGTCATGTCTATGTGAAATGGTGTGCTGTATTTTTTCATTTTTTAAAAAATTATGTTTTAAGTATATTTTAAATGTTTTTAACTATTTTAATCATTTTTAAAAAATGTTATTTAATTCCTTCTTAACTTTTTTAAATTAATCTTTTAGCTCAATCTTTTTAAAAATTATTGCAATCTGCTTTGAATCTCATCTCAGAAGAAAGATGGAATTTAATTTAAATAAAGAAATTGATGAATAATAGAATCCCTGTTACCAATCATGTACCAGTCATTTTGGGGGGCATCCCGGTCCGTAGCCACACCTCCATGTGCCCTGGCCATGCTCCCACATGCCCTGGCCCACACACACACACACACACAGTGCCCACATGCCTTGTGCAGTAGCCTTGCCCCTTCCCACTCCCCTCCACGCACTCCAAGCTCCGCCATCACCTGTTACAATTCCTTGTCAAAGCCTTGCCTGTTGGTGGAAGAGGGGTGGAAAGATCACCTTCTTGCACCTAGATCACTAACTGAATAGTCTTATATCTCTTGGCATGTCTGGTGCTTAGTAAAGTAAGGGAGGAAAGGCCCTCAGGCAAGGAGATATTACTTAGTTAACCATTCATAAATGAGTAGGCCATGTAGAATATGGGCCACAATTTTTCTTTTTTTTTCAACGTAAAGTTAGTCAGATCATCACCATCCAGCTACTGGTAGGAAATCTTCACTGTCTGCATATTTGGCGTTTATGTTCCCTTTGGCCCTACAGATTCCACTGTCCCACTCATCAAAATTCAATCAAGAGGTTAAGTTCATTCTCTTGTAACTTGGCTAGGACAAAGTTTTTTTCTTCCCAGTACTTGCTTATTGATATTACCATTGCAATACAGTATTACCATTCCAGTACTGTTGCTCAGAGACCAGGATGGTATGGTGGTTAGGCTAGAAATCTAGGAATCCAGGATCTGATTCCTTGCTCGGTCATGGAGAGGCACAGAGCGACATTGGACAAGTGATACTCTCTCAGCCTTAGAGGAAGGCAATGGCAAACTTTTTCGTCAAATAATATTGCTGAGAAAACCTTATGCTATGGTCATCACAAGTTGGAGTCATCTTGAAGACACATAATAAGTAAAATGAGTAAGATAATGAACATAGTTTTTATACACAGCATTTCAATTACCCAAATCCCTATTCAACTAAACACAACTACAAATATCTACAAACTGGGGCAACTCTCCCTGTGTCTTGTGAGAACTGCCAAATAAAATGTTTTAGCTCTTAAGTGGTCATTGTCTTGCTTTTGCTGAGACAAATACAACTTCTGCTTTTCACCCAAGAGAGCAAGATACGGAAAGGAAGGGAAAAAAGCATCCTTTCTGCTTCCCAAAGCAAAGCTTCATGGCACTTCGTTTTAAGACTGGCTGTGACATGGACTACCGTTACAATGTCAATCAATGTTATATCAATTTTAAAAAGAATGAAAAAGTGGAAGGTAAGGGAGAGGAAACCACGTCACAACATCGTGGCTGTGGCAATTTGGTTTTACAGAGATCGTCAAAAAATTTCCCTCAAGTAAATGAAGCTGAAATTGTTCGCTCGGTTGTGCTAAAATAGGCATGCTCTAATATTTCTTTGTTCTACAAAATAGGCCTTAATATGAACATCAGAGAAAGCAGACAGCTTGATAAAATGTCTAGCCTGTATAACGCTATTAAAGTTGTTATGATGGAGCAAAACAGAATTTCATGTCAAATCAAATTGTCCTGAGCTGCAAAAACTATATCATGAATATTATTAGAGAGGGAAATTGTGAGCTCTGGAAGTGCATGTAACATCAGCAATGTTACTCCTTGCCTGTATGAAAATAACAAAGGTGCATCTAGTACTGATGAGGAACATGAGGTCCCTAATAAGATACAATGGTGAAGACCATATTAGGGGCATGGAGGGTTGTGTCTGGTTTGCTAACGATTGCAATATAAATTAGATTCTACTGAAGTCTGCATAATTTTGTCCCAAAATTTCAATGCTGCCTCAGAGTGTGATGGAGTCTCCTTCTTTGGAGGTTTTTAAGCAGAGGCTGGATGGCCGTCTGCTGGGAGTGCTTTGATGTGTGTTCCTCCATAAAAGAGGGTTGGACTCGATGGTCCCTGGGGCCTCTTCCAACTCTATGATTCTATGACACTTTTTGCACCTTACCTTTTCGCGGTGCTGGGGTGTGGGGCTTTCATGAGCAGCCTCCGGAGGAGGGCTCTCGCTTCCCTGCTTCTTCGGCTCTGCACAAGCTTCGTGCTTGTGCAAGAGTCCCGCCTCTTCCTTTCGCAGTGCAGGCTGGGACCTTTCCAGGCTGCACTGGACAGGAAGCACAACTGGCCCGGCTCCTGAGGCTCTGCACTCAAGATAAGTGCACGCAGGGCCCTGGAGCAATGCGCGACAATGCACCATTTTCGGCTTCAAGCTGAAAATGAAAAAAATGCATGCGCGGTCTGTGTCAGGTCCCGGAGCATCGTGCAAATGTGAGTGCATTGTGTGGACCGCTCCTCACATTTATGCAATGCTCAAGGGGCCCTTTCGCATCGGAAATGCTGTGCAAAAAGGGCCTATGATTCAGTGACTAGTGCATCTAGCTATGTGCAAGTGTGCTTCATCAAAACTGCAGAACAATTATCCAGTATTTACTTCTCTCTTGCTGTTGCAACATATATTCCTACTTTATAAGTCCATCCTGCCATCTCCCTTCATGATTGTCTCTCACTGAAGGAGGCAAGAGACGGCAAAAGGAGAATAAGGCAGATCTCACCAGCCAAGGCCCACCTACGTTATTTTGCTCTCTCTTGCTTATGACTCAAAACTCTTCAGAGGAGCAAGGCATGCAGAACTGAAGTGTCAGGACTTTTTGTTTCCTACTGGCAGGGAAGATAATGTCTGCAAATTTCAGTGAGTGAGGAGCAGCTTGGGAAATTTAATTTTCCCAGAAACAATATATTATATCTTGAGGTGGGTTGGTATCAACTATACAATTAAGATCCATTAACTTTACAAAAGACCCACTCTTAGCAGACATCAAATATTACTAGGATTGGAATTGGCACAGATTTGTTTATGTCTGGATCCTCCCTGGAAGCATAGCTATGGAGATCGCTGTGCTAAGTGCCTTCTTTTCAAAATTTACCACTGTACCATTGCTTTTCATGACTGAACCTACGCCACGAACCAGCCAAGCTAAGGAATGAGTAAAGATGGGTAAACACATCAAGTGTGCAATTATTTTGAATGAGTGAAACAGAAAGAAGAACAGAGGGAGAGAACAGGAGGGAAAAGATGGCATGTAAGACAGAATTAAAAGAGAAGTGTACAAAAAAGTATGTAAGTTGTCCCTACAACATTTTAATACACGAATTATGCGGCATATATGTACAGAGGAACAGTTTTCATGAGGACCATGGGGGTTGTTAATAATCCCTTCCATCCTCCCTCCACCCACCTCAAGCCTGGCTACTGCTTTTTCCAATGAAAGTTGCAGACAAAGCCCAGCAAACTTTGCACTTCACAGGATGTGTCATCCACACTTCGTGCCTCTAAGTCTCTTTCTTGTGTAAGGCTGTTTCTGCCCTACACTGTTAGAGTGTTGTTATTCCACTTTCAACATCCTGTGGAATTCTGGGGTTTGTAGTTTACTGAGGCCAAAGAACTCTCTGGCTGAGAATTCTAAATGCTGTTCCCTAAACTGCAAACCCCAGGATTCCATAGGATGTTGAAAATGGAATAATAGCACTATAACAGTGTAGTGCAGAAATGGCCTAAGAGTGAAATGGCATCTGATCCAACTCAGGAGAAAATGGTCCTCAGTTGTCAGATGTTTGGGAAACATGGCTTTGTGAACAGGTTCTCTCACAAACTCTTCTAAAACATTTACTTCTCCTTTTTGCCCCAACCCACATAGCGATGTGGGTTGTGCTGCCCTATTATTTGGCTTAGAACACAATGAAAAAAAAAAAACATCTGGAAGACAAAGTCTGCCTAAGCCCTAGAGACATTCATTTTTTAAAACATTCCCACTGCTGAGTTTGATTTTATTCTATTTTCTAAAAAAGGAAGAACATGCTTCTGTGAAATTGGCCACAAATGCTACTGATAAAAAAAAAATCTACATCCATTGGATTAGGCAATATTCAGTTCTAGTGTTTGAAGAGGAAGAATGCCACTGGGTTTTGAGTGCTATTTCTGTCATTTTGCCACAACTCAGAAGCAATCGCATCTGAAAACATGACAAATCAGAGAGAATTTAGGAAAATGGATATTCAGTAAATTCCCCCAGGTATTTTTTGCAAAGCAATATATAAAGACGGTATCAGAATGCTTTCAGTCAGCCAGCATGGCATTTCACAAAGAAGTCATTTGCATTCATTACCTTTTATACCAGCTTATTTACTGCATTTTTGAGGAATCATTGAAGTATCTGTGCCAAACACAGAAAAGAATGTATTAAAGCCAGAGAAAACTACTGATGAGATTGGAGATTTTTTCCCCAAATGATTATGTGGGTATACTTCTGTAATTATGGCAGGATTACAAGAAAGAAATGTACAGCACACACTGTTCAACAGACATGGAGTGTATTCACTCCACACAGATACAGTGCTTTGATACCACTTTAACTTCTTGATTTACAGTCTGGTGAAGTGCTTCACATTTTCTGCTAGAATGGATGAGAGCTAAGTATTTCATCAGGCTACAAATTGCAGGATCCCATAGTATGGCAATTGTAGCCATGGAAAGTAAAGTGGTGGTGGTGGTGGTGGTAGTGGTGGTGGTTGTGTGCCTTCTAGTCATTTCTAGCTTATGGTGACCCTAAGGTGAACCTATCACAGGGTTTTCTGGGGCTGAGAGTATGTGATGTGCCCAAGGTTGCCCAGTGGGTTTTCATGGCTGAGCAAGGAATCGATCCCTGGTCTCCAAGGTCATAGTCCAACGTTCAAACCACTACATCATGCTAGCTCTTCCAATTTAAGTGGTATCTTACTGTTATAACTGTGCAGTATGGAGAATACAACTCAAGGCAGGCACTACTATTAAAAAGAGAGCTCTCATCTGCCTCCAAGCCTCTTATGTATGCAGTCTCCCAGGGCAAACATATGTATCAAGACAAAGTAATAAGTTGTCCAATTCTCCTGATTTGGTAGGGACTCTCAGATCAGTCCACTCTCTTCTCACTTTTTCAACTGCTTTAAAAACATGCCAGCTTCTCTCTCCTCCTCCTATTTTCCACTTTCATGGTCAGCTTAGTTCAATTGTCACAAACTGAATTCAAAGTGCAAAATTAGTTTGCATTCAGTTAAGTCACCAGGGGGAAGAGGAAAGGACAGGATGGATTTTTGTCCTTTCTTTCAAACTCAGGCAAAAGCAAATGACTGCAGCCTCTCTAGCATGCCTGTTCTTCCCATTAATAACATTTGTCTTCTTAGCACCTCTGATCTTGCCTGGCCACATGTGTCCCACCTTTCATCTATGAAATGTTGGAAGGTGGATGCTAACAAATTACATGCATAAGCAAGCATGGCTGAATGTCTCAGTAATATTCTCCCACTGTAACGTTTAAACTAATACAATCATTGAATGGGGGCAAGAAACCTTTAGCTTGCAGACCAGTAGGATTCCTGGTTGCTTCACCTGGCAATTTTGCCTTCTGTTGTTTCTGGGAGTGCTCATAGCTTATGGTTTTTGGAAAGGATTATCCCAAGCCCATCTGCATTGGACTTTCCCACCTAATCGTGTCTGAACTTATGACCTGATCATGTCCGAGGTCATCCTGACCTGGCATATGCCAGAGCACTTTCAAATATGTGTTCCATCCATAAAGTATGTCCAATTATGAAAATAGCACATCCCTCAGAGTGGGTGTGTGAGGTGTGGTAACAGTCTGTTTGAGAACTTCTCAGATGGTTCAGATGAGAAAGGTAGAACTGAAACAGGAAAATAATTGCAGTAGTTAGAGTGGAGAAGAGACAACTACAAAAAGCAAAATTTACTAAAGGAATATCTAATGGTATAATGAGTGTGTCATTTGCCACCAAGTGCAAGGTTTCTGGAGTACTTGCCAGAATCATTGACAGTTAACATAGAGCTGCCAGTGGCATGAAAGATATTATTTTGTACCTACCAGCCTCATTGTTCATCCTGGCAGTGTCTTTAGGTACCCTCCCCCTCCCTTTTTTTGGGGGGGGGAGAATACTTAGTCTCCATAGGAGAGATATGTAAGATAATTTTTACTTTAGCTCTGCAGAGTTTTCTCTTCTCCAAGTCTATGGAAGTCAGGTCTCTGCGGTAGAGGTCCCCTTGTTTATACATTTTCCTTATGACTTATTTTAGTCTTGCTATAGGGGTAATGGATACACTAAGCCTCATGACTATGAGGTTCTCTTGTTTGTTTCTGCCTAAGAACTTGACCCACCAGGTTCTTGGCTCCCATCAGCTAAAAGATATGTAAGTGGTTTTATCTGCTATGAGGCATCAGCTGTACACACATATCACCAATAAAGTCTTTCATGTCACTATCTTGTGCCAGTCAAATGAACAGTCTAAGAAGGCCTGGAGTAGCTGTAGTCCTGATCCCAGTTGCAATTCAGAACACATGCTCACATTTTATCACACCTTTTAGAACAACAAAATAACTAAAGGTATTAATTTAAGAAAATGAGAGCTAATTTGAAGGATGTGGTTCACAGATGAAGCTGAATCCCTCCCACTTTTATTCCAAAAAAAAAAAAAAATCTGAGAAAAGGGAAAGCATAGGTGAATGTTGATTCCCATGTTTAAAATGGTCCTTTAAAGGAGCCCTGGTGGCTCAGTGGTTAAATGCCGGTACTGCAGCCACAAGGTTGTGAGTTCAATCCTGCTCGGCTCCAGGTTGACTGAGCCTTCCATCCTTCTGCAGGTCGGTAAAATGAGTACCCAGCTTGCTGAGGGCAATTAGATAATACATTGTAAACCACTTAGAGACCACTTAGCTGATAAGCGGTATAGAAATATGCATGCTATTGCTATTGCTATTGCTATGTGGTGGCTGCATGCAAACATTGCACTTTGTCCTTGCATTCATGCATCTTTTTATTTTTAGAACAGTTGTCTAACCCAGCACCTGGAGATTTCCTGGCAGAATGACTTTTTCAACAGCATATTTTCAGATAATTGGTTCAGTCTCTTCTGTAGTACATTGCACTAACTGTTTGTGAAGACTTATTAAAATCTTTTGGAGGCATTGTCTGTGTACCTCGTTGCTATTTTGTCACTAAATTTCAGTTAAGGTTGAGATAAAGTCAAGACAAAATTAAAGATTCTTACATGGGCAAAAGGTCAATGAATTATGGAAAGAAAAATGCTAGAAAGTGTTGCTAAGGACCAGGAGCCATTTCACACTACACAAATACAGCCCTATGATTCGACTTTAACTACCATGGCTGCAGCCAGTGGAATTTTGGGGTCAGTAGTTTTTCAAGCACTAGAAAAACACTGTCTGAGCATTTTAAATCCCTCTCTGCAAATTACATATTCCAGGATTTCACCAGATGAAACCATGACAATTAAAGTAGAATCAGAGTGATATAACTGTATAATGTGAAGGGACCTCAGGAGAATTACTCTGTATACTTTATGCACTTATGTATACCGGTCTTCTAGTATCCAGTCACCCAATAAAAATCTGGTATGTAGCTATCGAATTTGCTTCTATAGTACTCTTATTGAAAAGGCAGCTTCTCTGAATGCTTCAGTTAATCATCCTACCAGGTTTCTATTATAGGTATATCCCTGAATGAGACTTCAATGTTTCTCTGTGAGTGTAAAGATTTGTAGAAGTGAACCCTTGGAGGAATAATTTCCTATGACTTCAATGAGCTTTGAAATGAATCCTTCTAATGTTATGCCAGTGTTATCAACAGAAAAGAAGTAACCAATTCATCATTGTTTAAGTCATATAAAAATGTCAGGCTCCTTAAGGCATGAACGAGATAACAGGATTTCACACTTACCCAGAATAAAAATATAACAAAAGCTTTGCAGGTAACTTTTTCATAATCTCCCCATCCAGATCCCCAACCAAGGAAAGATATGTGGAAGGAAAAGTAGGTTTCCAATAGCCTTCAGAGCAAATCTTAGAGCTTTTTCGAACTATCCACTGAAGCAACTTTCTCCTATTTTCTCTTCAGTGTATCTTTTCTTTTCCCTCTCCATTTAAAACATTCTTTTGTGACATTTTATTGTACAGTGTAAATGCCGTTTGAACTGTCACGTTACGCAAAACACCATGAGAACCAGTTCTTTGGGAAGTCTATAAATTGCAACAAGGTCCTGAAATAAAGAAGCAGACACAAATTTGTACTCTTAAACTGGAGGAATGACTTTAATAGTTCATACCAGAGCTTAGAAAAGTTGCTTTTCTGGACAATGGCTCCCAGAATTCCTAAGCTAGGGGACTCTGGGTATTATAACCCAAAAAGGTAACTTTCCCCAAACCCTGTTTAATAGCATCTTGTGGTATTCAATATGTCATTTGATCACAAGATGGGGGACAGTGCTGCATCTGACTCTACTCTGATGCTAAAGGTTGCTCTTCTGAGTCCCATCCAGGGCTGGATAGTACAAGTGGAACAAATGCTCTGGAGTTCTCATGTTGCTGCTGGTGCCACACGGAGAGACACACATACTTCTTGTACTGCCATACTATCAAGAGATTTAATGTTCATAGAGAAAGGGGGAGGGCCATCCTGACCTCATTTTCTAGTTACCGAGGAAGTGAAGAAGTGGTACATTACAGTCAGTGCTGCTGAGACTCTGGCCTCAGTTACACCAGATGGGGGACACACAGGGGAATATCGGAAAGTCTCCCACCATTCTGAAAGGGACTGGCTCTAACTTCAGAGGGGCAAAGCAGCACAGTGGTATGTGAGCATAATTCATAGATTCATAGAATGAGAGAGTAGGAAAGGACTGCAAAGACCATGTAGTCCAACTCCCTGCACTGTAAAAGTACACAACTAAAGAACTCCTGAGAGTAGGCTAGCCAACTAAAACCTCTAAAAAGAAGAGTCTACCCCTGTTTGAGGCAGTGTATTCCACTCTCAAACAGCTCTTATAGCAGACAAATTCTTCCTAATATTCTATCCTGATATTTGTTATATCCTGATATTTGTTGGCAGTCAAATTCTGCAAAGACTGCAAGGTCCAACGGGTTCCTCACTTGCCTTGCAGACAATTTCATGGTCCAGAAGGTGGAAGAGGTGACAAGGGGATCGGCTATTTTAGATCTGATCCTGACCAACAGGGATGACCTAGTTGATGAGATGGAGGTAGTGGAATCCTTAGAAAGGACTGACCATGCTCTTTTGGAGTTTGTCATTCAGTGGGAAGGAGAAGCCAAGTGTAGCCAGACACGCATCCTGAACTTTAAGAAAGCTGATTTCTCTAAACTTAGGGAGTTACTTGCTGAAATGCTGGGGTCAAGAATACTAAAACAGAAAGGAGTTCAAGACAGATAGGAGTTTCTTAAAAGTGAGATACTGAAGGCACTATTGAAAACTGTGCCAATAAGGAGTCAAAATGGCAGGTGTCTAAAGAAACCGGAATGGTTGACTGAAGAACTCTCAGCTGAGCTAAGTGTTAAAAGAAACATATACAGGAAATGGAAGAACGGTGAAACCACTAAAGAGGAATTCAAGCAAATAGCCAGGAGATGTAGGGAGAAGGCCAGAAAAGCTAAAATGCAGAATGAACTCAGGCTTGCCAGAGACATCAAAAACAATAAAAAGGGCTTTTTTAGATATGTCCACAGCAAAGGGAAAAACAAGGAAATGATAGGATCACTGCACGGAGAAGATGGCCAAGTACTAACAGGGAGAAGTGAGAAGGCAGAACTACTCAATACCTTCTTTGCCTCAGTTTTCTCCCAAAAGGATAGAAGTATCCAACCTGGGGTGTGGGGAGCAGGTGAGGAAGCGAGGGAAATGCAGCATAGAATAAGTAGAGAAGTAGTACAGGAATATCTGGCTAAACAGCATCAATCTGGCTAAAGTCTCCAGGGTCAGATGAATTACATCCAAGGATATTAAAAAAACTGGCAGAAATCATTTCTGAACCACTTCAATAATTTTTCAGAACTCTTGGAGAACAGGAGAAGTCCTGGCAGACTGGAGGAGGGAAAATGTCATCCCCATCTTCAAGAAAGGGAAAAAAGAGGACCCAAATAATTATTGCCCAGTCAACCTGACATCAATACCAGGAAAGATCCTAGAGCAGATCATTAAACAGTCAGTTTGCAATTACTTTGAAAGCAATGCCATAATCACTAAAAGCCAGCATGGATTTCTCAAAAATAAGTCATGCCAGGCTAATCTTATCTCTTTTTATGATAGGGTTACAAGCTTGTTAGATGAAGGGAATGCTGTAGATGTAGCATATCTTGACCTTCGTAAGGCCTTTGACAAAGTACCCCATGATATTCTTGCAAAGAAGCTAGTAAAATGCGGGCTGGACAGGTCTACTATTAGATGGATTGGTAATTGGCTGACTGACTGAACCCAAAGGGTGATCACCAATGGCTGCTTTTCATCCTGGAGAGAAGTGACTAGTGGGGTGCCACAGGGTTCTGTCCTGGACCCAGTGCTATTCAACATCACTTAAACTGGCTATTCTAATGTGTATAGTTCATGACACATCTAGGCATTTTAGAATCCCATTCAGTGATGTTTAGGAGGCTGCTGACAATGAGAAGAAAATCCTCAAATCTAGGAACTTGGCAGCATACAAGAGGCATGATGCACTCCAATGAAAAGTTATGGGGGAATGAAGGGAATTGAAAAACAACGACTTCAAAAGAAGGTGGAGAAGGGGCAGAACAAACATGGTACTTCAGAATTATACTTTTTCTGACTTCACTGCCCTTATCATAGTATAAACAAACTTCACAAAACTGCTTGAGTCCCATATCTGTTGAGAAAAGGTAAGAAAGAAATAACATAAAACTAAATGAAACACATATTTATTTTAATTGTCATCCACTTTTTTTTCTGGTACATTTGGTAGCCTGGGCACCAGATCTACTGAGATGACTAGACCTAGTTTCTGAAAAATCTGTACTCAACCCTCCCCCCTAGATTTTCTGTGAAAATGATAGGATTCCTTCTGAATATGTTGCAGGAAATATATAGGATTCTAGCATTATTCCACTTAATGCCATGTTTCCATCCTATGGAACTGTGGGATTAGCAGTTTTGGAAGAGGTATTTAGAGTTTTCAGCCAGAGAGTTCTAGTTACAGACCCCAGGATTCCATAGAATAGGCCAATATTAAAGTGGAATAATAACACCGTACTTTTATACTGTGAATGGGCCCAAGTCTGCGAATGTCTGCATCATTGTCTGATAGATCCTGTATTTGTGGCAGCTCTTCATAAATTAGATTGGTGCCCAAATCCCCAGTGATTTTCTGAATATTTCACTGGCATTTGTAATTTTTGCTCAAGGGAAATTCAGCCAATGTTGCATTTCTTCATATTAATGGAATAAGTTATCTTGAGCTGAAGAGAAATATACATTAAAATCTGCTGGCAAGAACTTGGAAATAGGAATATGAGTCTGTTTACTACTATCAGCTTTGTTTGTTTGTTTAATTAAAAAGTTGTACACACATGCCCTCCACTCTGCCGTTCATCATTCGCCTAGGCAAATGAAGAACATGCTAACTAGGCTCCCAATTTAAACCCAAAAAAAAAAAAAAAACCAGCAGCATCTTCAGCAGGGTGGGTAATGTTGCCTTTATCTCATTATCCTTTATTTTATTTTATTATTTTATGTTATTTCATTTTATTTTGTTGTTTTTATTCATATCCTACTTTACTCCCAACAGGGGACCCAAGACAGTTCCCAGCATAGATTAATAAATACAGCTAAAATACTAAAAACTGTAATAAAAAGATTTGATTAAAAATGAACTGTCTTATTAAAGCACTAATTTTAAACCATTTACAATTATTTAAAACACAGTTATAAGTGTCTCTCTCTCATACATACTTCCCACACACACACACACACACACACACATACCTGGAAGATCATTGCCGAAGACCCAATTAGTCATCCAAAGCCAGGCTAAATTCTCTTAAAAGGATCTTTGCATGTAGGTGGAAGGATGGCAGAGAAGGGAACAGCCTAAGACTCCTGAGGGAGAGTTTCACAGTCTGGAAGCAGCCACTGAGAAAGCCATCTCACATGTTCTTACCATACTCGACTCTGGGGATGGTGGAATTCTGAGGCCATTTCCACATGACACCACTATGATGCTACAGCAGCGGGTTCTTACTGGTCCAGGAGCTGTGCTGCCGAAAGACATCATCGCTATCCAGCTGCTATCCTGTCCCCAAGCGTTGCTGAAGTGCCTTATACTGTTTCCAGAAAAAATCCGTTAAGCACCTCCTTTAGTGCTTCAATCCTGTCAGCCAGCTCTGAGCGGTACCGTAATAAGGCTTGATAGTGCTTCCTGCTGTCATGGATCTGGTAGTGGGCAGGCTATGGGCATGCCCAGCTTGTCTCTCCCTCCCCAACTTTCATGATGTGGTAACTTCGAAATCTATCACCTCTCTGTGTTTATTTTAAAGCTATTCTTTGCATTTAAACTTTTTTAAAAATACATTTTTAAGCAATATAGCATGAAAATGCAATAGTGTCCTGGCTTGTAGTGCGATCAGAACAGTTGTGGTAGTAAAGCTTCCAAAGAGGGGGAAAGACCAATCGGGGACAGTGGGGCAGGGTGAAGGCAGGACCAGACAGGAGGTTGTAATGCAGAAAGAACACCGGTGGTAATACCACTCATCTGCTAAAGGTGGAAGGGCCCGGAAAACAGCATTCCTATCCCGCTTCCATCACACGAGTGGCAATGCTAGGATTGTAACGGTACAATGAGCTATGGGCGTCTAGTGTGGAAATGGCCTGAGAAAGCCATTCTCCAAGGATCTTAAAACTCAAGTAGATTCATACAGGGAGATAAGGTCTTTCAGAAAGTCTGGACCCAAGGCTTACTTACTGCCACTTCTGCTGCAGTTGATACCAAAATTCTATAGTATAAGAAGGCACCATGAGTGTCTTGGCAAACCGTAGAGCAAAATGAAACCATGGGACACCTCACAGGGTTTCATCAGAGCAAAATAAAAGCAAAAGCAGTTGCTCTGGTGATTTTCATACAGTAGCAGCCACTGCTTCAGTGTATATGCATTTGTGTGTGTAGGCTCACCTAAAGGACCTCAAAGAATGCCTGTAACCTTTGGATGACATGTTGCTCACCCCTGAATTACAGGTTTGTTATCACCTCAACAGTAAAATACAGAGAACAGAAAGCATTATCTCATCCAAGAAGCTTAGAAAATGAAAAATTAATTAGTTCTCTCTGAAACCTAATATCATGATAAACATTACAGTATAACAACTCATATGCCAAAGTTTCAAAATCCCCTGAGATGGAAGAGCAATAAGGTTCCAGCAGAAAACACTTGTTGAATTTCCTCTCTAATATCAGCAGATGGTAAAACATTTATATGAGCCAACTTGCAAATATTGCATTTGGGACCGGGGGGAAGGGTGAACAATTTGCCATGGAATTAAATCCCTATGATAATTGCATTTCAAATGTTGACTGTCAAAGAGAAGGAACAATAGTAATTCTGGAGGTGGCAAGATGGAGACCAGAGCCTGGAAATGTTACTGAAAAAGACTTTGCAATTGCTTTTGTGTTATTTTGAATTTTTTGAAATTTACATCGCTCATTACTTGCAAACAACAACCAAGGCCATTTCCGCATGAGACAGTTATAGTGCTATGATTCCACTTTCAACATCCTATGGAATCCTTGGGTTTGCAGTTTCAGGAGGGGCCAGCCAGCCCCTCTCGAAACTGCAAACTCCAGGATTCCATAGGATGTTGAAAGTGGAATCATAGTGCTGTAACAGTCTCATGTGGAAATGGCCCAACACTCTACAATGGAATTGTAAAGCATAAATCCTTACATGTGAAGTTACATATTAGTTGTGCTACAGAATCCCTAAGTTGAATGCAAAGTTGTACCACAGAATGCACGCCCAAACATCCAACTCAACACACATGTTCATCCATGTGTTTATACTTGCCATGCACATCTGACTGACGAATTGCAACACAGACATTTCCCAAACCATGAAGTAAATGTGGACATTCTGCATCAGATGAAAATGTCTAGCCACATCTACAAGAAAACCACACATATATCGCATACATGTCTTCTCTTTCTCCTCCCATGCTTCATTTCATTCAGGTTGTGTAGGTGTCTTGTTACCCCAAAAGGTGGGTGACTCAGGGGTCCACCTGCAATGCCAGTGCCTCTGTGAAACAGCGGGGAATATTAGCTCAAAGAGAAGGACTGCAAGGGGGGGCGGTAACCTTACAGGATGGTTTACATCTAAGTATACTGGTACTAGTGCAGGGAAAAAACAGCCAGAGATTCAAAAGTAAGCTTGTTTGTTTTATTGAGGAGGGGAGAATTAACAACCACACACATACAAGATCCAAACAGTCTCACAATCACACAAGGCTAACTGAAGGAAAAGGGAGAAAAGGTTTGGACAGAGAGAGTTTAAGGCAACGTCGGCGATATTTATCTATTCAGAAGTGAAGAGACAAGGTGCTGTGGTTCAGACCAAGGGTCCAAGCGCAGTACTAGAATGGGTATGAGAACAGCAGAATAACAGCCAGTATGCCAAAAGTACTACAACCTATCTGGCTCAGAGCCAGGGTTTAAATACCCTTTTTTTTCCCAGAGAGGGAAAGTGTTGATGGTTTTCTGGCACAGTAGAGAATGGAGTCTGTAGAATGTGCAATGGGGTCTGAAACAAGCTGATGGCCTTAGGATTAAGTGACAAAGGACTGATAGAAATTGTGATAACTCCTTAATGGTGGAGCAGGTGAGGAGACAAAAGGAGAGTTTCAATGGAGAAGCAGAGAAGGTTGAAAACAGTTATTCCATGGAAGCAGTTTCACATGCTATTGTTTCTAAAGGTTGAGTTGTTAAGGAACATCTGCAAGTCCATTATTGGAGTTTTCCCCCACTATGACCTAGCCATGCCCTGAGGTCTCGATTTGACTAGTTTTGCAGCACACATGCAACCAGTTCCTCTTTGCCAGAAAGCCTCCCAGTCATCACAAGATACAATTCATATTTTATGTCAATTAAATATTTTGCCAATCAAACTATATCATGGAGTAGGAGTGTATGGCCTGGTAACAGTCTAAGATGATCTTACGCTGAGGAAAATACCACCACAACAGCTAAGAGCAGCCGTGTAATCAGAGCTGAAGTTCTACAAAGATTTTTTTTTAAAGAAATAAATAAGTAACAGTTCTCTCCACAGGAAGGTGACTAGTTACCCAGGAGACATACTGGGCAGGAGGCAAGCTGCAAAAGCATGAAAAGTTACCACCCACAGCCCACATCATAAGGCATTGTCTGGAAACAAAATGAGCCACAACCTTAAGTGTACATGTGGATATGGAATTGAATATGTACTTAAATGCACTAGGACAGGAGGAAACGTGCTGCTTCAATAATTGGTGGGAATTGCTGAGGAAAATGCCATAAGAATAGGAAAGTTGCTTGAATCTCAACATTTTAAAAAAGGAAGAACAGCAATGAAAAGGGACTAATACTCTAAAGGTACCAGAACCCATCTGATCTTGAAAGATAAGCAAAGCCAAGTCTGGTTAGTACCTAGGGTGAGGAACCATCTAGGAATGCTACTTCCTTTAGGCTGCAGTTCAGTGGAAGACAATGACACACCACCCCTGAGTGTTCCTTGCCTAAGAAAACCCTATGAAATTTATGGGTTCCCGTAATTTGACAGGTGACTTGAAGGCACACCCAGTGTGCAGCGCTCAGTTCCAAACATCTGGACAGCCTGGATGAACCCTTAGCTGGAACCAGAAGCTGTGCAGATCAATCCAACACCTCAGATTTTCCAGCATGATCCATTAGCTTTATGACTGACATTTGTATCTGGGTTATTCATCATCGGAATCACAGAAATCTTATATGTTTCAACCTTAATGAAGACGGCTGGCAAACACTTCACTGAGAAATTAGATGAAACGTTCACAGTGCAGTCATTGTGCACACTATATAATGCAAGATGAAATTTTAAATTTGAGATGTTTGTCAATGAGATTCACTCTACCACCACTCCTTTGCTGTGTTTTTCATTGTATGACTGAGTCACACACATAAACACAATACATATAAAGGGACCTTCAGCACCTTTGGCACTAACTGAGAGAAAGAAGTGTGTAGCACAAGTAGTTTCAGTCTACTTCAGATTAAGTTTATGAAAGGTTGTGCTACAAACCTCTTTCTCTCAGTTTAAAGATTCCTGTGGACACTAATACAGACTAGTACAGTTATGTCTCTGGCCCTTTCCGCACCGGGCTTTTTAAATGGTGCAGAGTGACCTCCGACGGAGGTCTTCTGCACTGTAGAGTGGACTGGGGCGGACTACTTTTTGCAGTTCCGTACCTCAGTTTGCTCTGGAGCGACCAGAACTGGTTGTGCGGCGTGTTTTTTAAAAAACTCTTTTTAGAGGTTTTTAAAAAGCACGGAGCGCGCGACTCCATGTTGCTCCGTCGCCGCTCTCCAGTGCAGATTTGCCTGATCTGCCAGGGGCGGGCTTTAGGCTGGTGAGCCTCTCCGGTTGGTGGAGAGCCTCACCAACCAGAAGCCACCATTTTGGACGCCGGAGCAGTGTGAAGAGACGAGCTCGCACTGCTCCTCGTCCCGACAGACTCAACCAGACACCGAAGAAATCCGGTGAGTCCCGTTTTCGCGTGGTTCCTTTCCCACATGTGGAAAGGGCCTCTGAATACACACACAATGTTCGAGTAGCAGTTGGTGCAATTGTAAAGGGCTTTTAAGGTCTTGTTACCCTGTGAATTGGGGGTCCCGGGAGGGGCGCCCAAACAACAAACCAAACCAAGCAAAGATGGGGGAATTAGTTGGAGCACTCTCTTGGCTGACGAGAGGCAGGATAACGCAGCAGGATCTTTTACCCTATGTCTACAGCGTCAGGTCAGTGAGCAGGCAAATGGTTCAAATAACAATTAAGATTTATTAAACAGTTATTAAAGAAAAGCACAAACACACTCCTAACTAGAAAGGAAAATAGAGCTTCAAGAGGAATGGGTGATACGCCACCTGTCCTGTAGTCCTGGAGAAGCCAGTTGTAGAAGAGGAAACCTGGGGTGGCGGCCGAGGGGAATCTGCTGAACTGAGCGGCAGCAAGGCAGAATGAAGTCCAAGCGATCCAGAGAGAATTCCGAAGAGCTCTCAGAGTGGGGGATTTTTATAGGCTAGTCTGGTCTCGGGTGAAAACAATAAGTTTTGGGTTGGAGACAAAGCCTCCGAAAGGTCAGAATTTGCATGATTGAGTTAAAGTTCCAGTTGACAATGGTAGATGCGGCTAGCTCAGCAGTTAAATACCTAGCTCGCCAGGGTGTCCTCTCAGGGCAGAGGATCTCTTTGTGGTAGCGTGCATTTGTAATGAAGGTGTTTGTTTCGGGAGGTCCCCTAAAGCAGATCTGGCCATATCTGGCTTGGTTTGGTGGGAGCAACAAGTAATAGCGATGCCTAGCTTTGCACTTGTTCGGCGGGCCTCACAAACACTTGGCTGGTGGCAGAGTAGAGCTGAATTATGATGTCAAAATGATATCTTTGGTTCACCAAAGGCCAGGCCTGAACATGGTGGTAACAGTCTTCTAAAGTCCTCAGAGTGCAACAACCCTTGCATACATTTTTATGTGCATAGAAGGATGTCTTAGTCATACTTCATTGCAGTGCACTTTGGGGACAACTCCCAAAGGTGGGAGCCTCTTCCATAGGAGCCTCAACTGCTGCCACACAACTGGAGTGGTTCCTTTCACTATTGCCCTTGAAAATACAGCACAGAGAGTGCATGATTCACTTTTTAAGCCATTCTTCTCTGAGCATTCTGGGCTTTGTTACCCCAAAACATGGGCGACTCAGAGGTCCACCCACAATGCCAGTGCCACTGTGAAACAGTGCAGAATATTAGCTCAAAAAGGAAGGCTGTGAGAGGGAGGTAACCTAGCAGGATCTTTTACACCTGTATATACTGGTACTAATGTAGGGACAGCAGCGAGAGATTCAAAGAATATTTATTTATCGGGGGAATTAACAATCACACACACACAAGATCCAAGCAGTCTTGCAATCACACAAGGTTATATGAAGGTAAAGGGGCGAAAAATTGGATAGCGAGGGGTTAGGGCAAAGTTGGTGATATTTACCTATCCTGCAGAGAAGAGATGAAGTGATGTGACCCAGACTAAGAGTCCAAAGATAGTACTAGAATAGAAATTGGAGAAGCAGGGGGATGGCCTGTGTCCAGAGTACTATGAGTTGTCTGGCTCAGAATCAAGGTTTAAATACCCTGTTTCCACCCCACGAGTGAAGGTGTAAATGGTTATCAGAGGCCATTTCCGCACGGGTTAAATAAAATGGTGCAGTGCGTCCTCCACAGAGGACATCTGCACCTTGGAGTGGACTGGGTCCGGACTACTTAGTGTAGAACCACACCTCAGTCTGCTCCAAAGCACCCCAAGTGGTCCTCCAGTGTGTTTTTGAAAAACCTGGGTTTTTAGGTTTTTCAAAAAGCTGGCGCACACCATTGCATGCCTGCTCTCCCATGCAGATTCGCAGGCTTGCACCAATGCAAGCCTGTGATCTGCGGAGGGCGGGCTCTAGGCTGGCGAGCTTTAGCAGTTGGTCGAGACCCACAACCAACCGGAAGCCACCATTTTGGATGCCGGAGCATTGTGGAGCAATGGCCACGCACTGCTCCAGAGCAGCCTGGACTGGACTGGGGAGCCAGAAGATCCAGTAAGTAGAGGCATGGGGCGATTCCCTCACCCCGTGCAGAAATGACCAGAGAGTAAACAATCAGATCTGGAATGAGCTAATGGCTTTAGCATTAGGTGACAAAGAACTGATAGGAATCATGATAACTCCTTAATAGCTGGGCAAGTATGTAAACAAAAGGAATATCTGGTAGAAAGAGGGAGTGGGTTGGAGATAATCAGAGGCAGTTTTGGGCACTATTGTTTCTAAAGATCGAATCATCGAGGGACATTTGCAAGTCTATTACCTCTGTTGCTTCTCTGACTACGACCTGACCATGCCCTGAAGTTCCACCTGACTCACTTTTTCATTGTGTGTATTCACCCAGTCTTCTTTCCCCAGCATAACTTTACAGCTATGTCAGTGTCTGATTTATATTTCATGCCAATTAAATGATATCTGCCAATTATAACATATCATGGAGTGAGGGTGTACGGCTTGGTAACAACTTGAAAACAAGGTGCATTCTTGCCACATATGTTGTTTTAAATAACAAAAGGATTTCAGTGGGTCTTTTTTGACCACCATCATGGAGGGAAACTCAACAGAAGATGCAAGGCAGGTAGGGAAGGAGAAGGTCTTAAAACACGTACAGATATCTCTGGCTGATGAACCATAGATTGTCCACTATTGCATTAAGGAATAGGAAAGGTGGCAGATACAGAAGCCTTTATTTATATATATATATATTTTCAGAGCACCCTGATGGATGTAACGAGCCAGTATTTCAAATCAGGGCTTCAGCAGACACCAGTGGCATCTTTCACAGGTGGCTGGTGGGTTCCAGTCAATAGGGTAGTACATCAGGCCCTGGTTTTAGTTTGAACTTTAAAGAAGCTATTCAAGGTGCTGAACCTCTTTGGGCAATAGGACACAGCACCTTGGATAACTCCTTCCAGGTTTGGTTTAAAACCTGGAGTGGATTTACCATGCCACTGACATGGAAACCACCTTCCCCTACTGATCTCTGTTTCATTATGATAGTTTGCTGGTAGAAAAACCTTGGCCCATTCTCATTTGCATTGCAATAAAGGTAGACTAAGAGTGCTGCTGGAGCCAACAGCCAAATAAAACTTGTTGCTCTGGTCCCATTGTACTAGAACAAAGAGTACTGTTCTATTGAATGCAACAAAAATAGTTCTTTGGCTTGGTTCATATACAATGCAACTGACTGTTTGCTGTTGGAAGACAGGAGAGGCAGCCTTTCTCCCCTACACTGTTTATAGTGCTATTATTCCACTTTCAACTTCCTGTGGAATTCTGGGGCTTGTAGTTTACCACGGCCAAAGAGCTCCCAGGTTGAGAATTCTAAATGCCCCTCCCTGAATTGCAAACCCCGGGATTCCATACGATGCTGAGAGTGGAATAATAGCACTATAACAATACAGTGCCAAAAGGCCCAGAAATTTCTCAGCCTTCAACTTTTCTGGATGTTGGTACTAGCTGAAAGGTAGGTAAATGGTTACTATGCAGATAAGGCTTTAGCTGAGCTAACAGGGGTATATTATGGAGAAGCTATCAAGCTGAATACTTTCAACTTGACCCTAAGATTATGTGTGGGGGTCAAGACAAAGGGATGTAGATTCTGAGCCTTAAACAAAAGTGATATTTTATTTTATTTTATTTTATTTGGAGTACTTATACCCTGCCTGTCAGCCAAAAAGGCTCTCAGGGTGGCTTCAAAATCATTAACAATTAATCTTGCCCTCAGGCTCACAGTCCAAATAATATTTGATGGACCGTACACTCCCACATGACCCTGACCATGTTTTGAGATCTTTGAGGGAGACCCTACTCTCTGTGGTAGAAGAGGGCCTTCTTAGTGGCTGCTCCCAGGCTCTGGAACTCCCGGTCCAGAGAGGTCAGACTGACTGGCACCCTCCTTACTATTTTTCCACAGCAATTAAAACCCTTTTTAAGGGTTGGCAGGCCTTTGAGCATTTATCTTCCAAGGATGGGACAGTGGGCAGGAAGGGGTGTGTGTGTGTGCTGGGGGCATCTACCAATACAGAACTGAATTACAGTTAGGAAGGAAAAGCTACCAGCCAAAGGAAGGGAAAAAGGGAGCCCCAGAGCCTCAGGAGAGGCATTCACTTTCTCTTACTTTGCTCATCTCATTTAATTTTAACATTTAATTTTCTTGGATCCTAACGCTTTAGTTTATTTCCCCCTCACCCCACCAATTTTCGTGAAAGTTTCAGGTTTTACACTGGGTTAGTTTTTCTGGTGTGGAATCTACCACCAACCATGATTTTTTATTTTATTATTTTCTCCTGGCTGTTTCACTATCTGAGTTTGAGAGGCAGCCCTTTTGAATTTTCACTGGGCAGCTAAGACTGTGTGTACTATTTCACATAGGCGTCAGTTCTTAAAACTGGGGGTGTCTGCCATTGCTGTTCTTACTGTGTGGTAGTTTTAGGTTATTTTTAACAAGAAATTGATTTAGTCTGTTTTTAAATGTTTTTATCTGTTTATTTTTAATGTTCTAAATAATGGTTTTATCAATTGAACATTACCTCAGTAGTAAATAACTGTTTAAAGAAATAAATACTTAATTTATTTATTTACCACCATTTGTCCTTAGGCTATTTTCTCCCATATGATTTTTTTCCTGGATCAATCTTCTTTGCCTTAGACTTCTGGAACCTGCTACTTGGAACACACATCTGTAAGGCCCTTTTCGCACGTTACCCGTTTGCGCGGCTGGGGGGCGTCTCGCGTGAAAAGCCTCAGCCGGAAAGCTGCTGCTTCCCCACTCCTTCATCCCACAGGTCACTTCCTGGTAGCGCAACCGTCACACTAGAGCCCCGCCCCTTCCTTCCACAGCGCAGTCTGGGAGCTGTAGGCTGCGCTGGGGGAAGGAAGTGCGACCTGGCCGGCTTGTTCAATGCACCGCACGCAGGTAAGTGCACGAGGGCCCTGCGAGCATTGCACGACCGCGCAATATTTTCGGCTTAGAGCCAAAAATAAAAAAATGTGCGCTCGCCTCGCTTTAGGCTCCTGAGCGTCGCATGAGTAGGAGTGTATCGTACGGACCGACACTCCCATTTACGCGATGCCCAAGGGGCCCTCGTGCAAAAAAAACTGCGTGCGAAAAGGGCCTAAGTTTCCTTTTCTCATTCTTTAGAATGAAAAGTTTGACAGCTAGGAACATCCTACGCTTTAATTAGAGAGCTGGTGCGAGATTAGAAATATTTGGAATGTTTAACAGGGGGCTAGTTTTCTGTATTGTAACTCTGATTTGTAAGGGCCAGATTTATCGAATTCTATATTCTAGTTGTTCTGACTATGCTTTTGTATTCTCTCCAAAACACTTTGATTTTCCTCTGATTTCTGGTGTATTATGGTTTCATCTCATAGACCTGATTCCGTCTTTTTTAGCTGTGATTTAAATAGATACTTAAATTAATTGGGCCCATGAATAGCCTAAGAACTGGTTTACATCTTCTCACCCATTCAAGTGAACTATCCGTGTAAAAGCTACAAGTTTTGCCTTTGGCTCCTCAGTCAAAACAACCGCACTCAAAGAAGTGTTCATCTCACTTGAATAACAATCCTGACAGTGTGCCCTGCCCCACAATTTGGGAATTACTGAACTACAATTATCACAACTTAGGTAGTAATTCAAACCGTCTGTGCAAAGATCCACTGTACTGAAGACCTATGCCCAATTCTCCCTAATTGTTGAATACACTTTTCATTTGCCATTCCTGACCATGTCTGCTGATCCCGGCTTCTCTTTGAAGGAAAGAAACCTAAATTGAGTTCATTACTGGTCATGAATCTTCTGATGATATTAGAGTTTGACCACCGGAGTCCCTCTTTATGGTCAGAGTGTTTTTCTTTGCCCTGAATTGCCTCTCCAAAGACCCATCACTAAATTTGCAGTCTCAAATATATCCTCTGGGAAATCAATAACAAATCAAGCCAGCTATTCACTCAAATTTATTGGCGTAACCAGGTGAGGCTGCCAAAAATCTCCAAGAGTGGGTTGTTGATTACCAAGGGGGAAGCAGAAAGCCACTCATGGCTGAATTTCAAGCTGATTTGATAAACTTTATCTGCAGCCCCTGATAATGCAAGTGCTAACTCAAGTGGACACATCCTCAGCTCAGAGTGATACACTTTATTCTGCTTCTTGCATGGGCATGGCTGAAAAAATGCTTTGTCTGTGTCAGGTCAGGAAACCATCTTGGATACAGCTTTCAAGTTAGGGAAAATAGCTGGAAAATAAATTCTGTGTCTGGCATATCTGTGTGCATGTAGTTTTAATAAATTAATCCAAAAGTAAAAAGCATTTCTCTGCTTGAGGAAAAAAAATGATCTCATTTTCAAAATGCAGTAGTATGATGTAGCATTATACTACCAGGGCTAGTTACAGGCAGTGGTTTGGTTATGGGGTATAATTCTGGAAGACCAGAGTTGAAATCCTGACAGCCATAAGAACCCACTGGGAGAACCAGGGCAACTCACACTCTCTCAGCTTCAGAGGAAGGCAGTGCCACCCCGCCATCCCCCCAACAAATTGTGTCAAGAAACTCCATGAAAGGATAACTTTAGGGCTTCCATAAGTCAAAAATGATGGCACACATCATCATTATACTGAGGCACTTTTAGCTCAAATTTGTGTGCAGTGAAGGGTAGCCCTTCCCTGGGGTTTATAGAAAGGGATCTTTCCCAGCCCAATCCAGATATGTCAGCAATTGAATATAGGAGTGTTTTTTTCTAATTCCCTGCCACTGAACATGTAGCACTCCCCTAATTGCAGAAACCCTTTTCAGAAATCTAGCATCAGTAGAGAAGGAAACAGATGGATATTCTGTCTGGGCTGAGTTTGTTCATCTATATGAAGTCTTGGATATGTATTCTACCCCCAATATGAAGAACAGCCAGGGAAATGCCAAATTCTGGCTCCTAATTTTGGGGGATTGTAGAGTCACTGACCTCTTTCACTAGCTGTTTTTTTTTTTAACAATCTTATCTGCTTATCTGATCCCACATTTTGCAGTGAATTTCCCCAGTTCTTTCTCATTCCCAGAGCCTGAGGAAAGTTATCCGTAAAGAAGAGAAACAAATAATGATAGATATGCACCTGAGAAAGAGATGGACAGCAGCTCTGCTATTCAATTTCCCTGGCTGTTCTGTTACTGTAAGAGGTGGAGGACATTGGGGTCTGTCCACAATGCCAGCATCTCCTTAGTATTTGGAGGAATTATAGCTCAAAAGAGGCCTGCAAGAGGAAGGTAATGGCAGGATTTTTTTACTTATGTATACCAGTACTAACTGTAGAGAGGACTCCAGTTAAAGTTAAATGAATTACTTTATTTGAATTAACAAAGATATGAGAACCAGACACTTTTAAGGCTACTGGAAAGTGAGGTGAGAAAGGCTGGATAGAGAGAGATTAGGAGTGTAAAAGGTTACCAGTCATAAAGAAGGTCACAGAGGAGGGGCTCAGACAACATCTGAGGGTAGCATGAAGGAACAGTAATCTGGGCCATGTTCCACATACTACATACTACATACTACGTACTGCAATTGGTTTGGGCCAAAGCTAGGGTTTTTAGACTCTATTTCACACCCTGGTGTGTTGACAAAGCTGTAATGGCTTTCCCATGGGATTGACTAAGATGTCTGGAATGGATTGATTGCTTAACTCTGGAGTGACAAAACATTGATGGGACTCATGACAAGCTCTTGATGTTCAGTTAGCTAGGGTGTATAGGGAAGATTCCACTGAGTAAGGTCAAGGGATGGTCTCTGATTGCTCACCAATCTGGACAGCTCATCTTTCATTGTATTCAAAAATGCCAGGATCCTGAAGCGGTGAAGAGATTAGTACAAACGCATCTGCACTGGGTTTGCTGCATAGTCCTATCTGAATTTTCATGACCTTGAACACATCTCCAGTCAACATAATCTTGAACACATTGTCTGGCCAGTGTGACCCCTATCATATTCTTTGGTCATTAATAAGTCCAATTTATGAAAATTGCATATCTTGTAGGAGGAGGTGATAGGATATGGTAACAATTTCAAGGCCTGATCAAGATTCAATATCTGACTATCAAGAGAGAGGGAATCAACACCTTGATTTTGTTGAATCCATTCTGAAAACCCCACTCACTCCCTTGATAACACTAGATGTAAGGAGGATAAGGCATCCTAATAACACAAGAGTCCTCCCTTTCTCATATTTCTCCTTCCCCTGCCTACCTAGTAGCTGAAATACTGGTGTCCCATGTGACAGGAAATCAGAGGAACGTAGTTTTCTATGTGAGAAAACTAGAGGTAGATGTTTTCTAGAAGATAGAAATGGTACCTCCCAGACTCCCTGGTGTCAAGGATAACAACAATTCAGGCAACAGAAATTTGAGGAAAGAGGCAGGCTTCTTATATCACCACTTGTTTCATGTCTAAACCAGTGTTTAGCACCAGTAATGGAGTGGATAAGAGTGAACAAATTGAATCTCAGTGCAGAAGACAGATTCTCCTGGTCAGATGAAGGTAGACCAGGGAACAGGTATACAGCCTATAGTGTATGGGATTAAATTTCCTGGATGATCCAGGTTTATCATTTGGGGCACTCCTGGATTTGGCCCTAAATCTGGAGGCCCATGTTTCTGTGAGGGCTAGGAGTGTTTTTGCATACTGAAAGCTACTGTGCCAATCCTCTTGTTCTTAGAGATGCTTGATCTGGCCATGGTGACACATACCCTGGTTACTGTCAGAGGGATGGTGGATGATGGGCGCTACACAAAAACCTCGGTAGCACTTCCCTCCAGCACTGAGCTCTGGCAAAAAGACAGTTCACCAAAGTCAAGTGTTTAAAAATCACCATACAGCAGAGTTTACTCACACAGCTTGAAGCATCCCAGCAGAGTGTTAACTTTAGCAGCAAAAAACCCCTGAAGCCAGGAAAAATACTCCCACGCAAATGTTATTTTCCAACAGGAGGCTTTTACTCTTGAGTTACAATACATACAGATATACAAGTCTCCAACGGAGTATTCAGCATTCAGCAGCATGCAGAACATAGCCTCTGGCCGCTCTCCAGACATCAAGAGGGCATAGAGGGCTAGAACACACACCCTTATATACAGCCATTGCTGATGCAACTCTAGCAGCCCTTGCTAGAGGTATGATGCAATCTTCCTGTCTTGGTTACACAACCCAATGACTCATGCAGGTATTATATGGGATTGCATCATCCACTGTCATTCCCAGGTGCAAACTTTAATTTACATCATGTATATTTTATTTGGACATAGGTTCTGTCCAACCTTTCCTCACAGTCCCCTCCAAAAATACTATGATGTGCACTGCAGTGCTTATTCATACCACCGTACTCCTCCAGCCCCAATTCCCACTCCATCTGTTCATGCTTGGCCACTGGTAATGGTTTTGTGAGAATGTCCTCTGTGTTTTGTGCTGACTCACAATACTGCAGCCTAATTAGCCCCTCCTGAACTAATTGCCTCACATTCTGGTATCTCACTGCAAGGTATTTGCTCCTGTTTCTGAGATTCTCCATCTCTGCTAAGGCGATGCATGCCTGAGAATCCTTATTGACAGTTATTGGGGTTTTACAGGCTTCCCCAACATCCTGCAGCAGTTGTCTTAGCTACTGTAGATCCCCAGCTACCTCAGACAATGTGGCAAATTCAGCCTCTGTCGTGCTGAAAGCTACACATATTTGTTTCCTAGCTCTACAAGCAAGGAGACTATTTGCATACTTGATGACTAGACCAGTTACAGATTTCCTGTCTGCCTCCAAAGCAAAAGAGCTATCAACGTGACATTCCATGCCTGCTTCACTGCCTGCCGCCTTCAGGCACAAATCACTGGTCCTTTTCAAATACCTTACAACTCTTTTGAGTATTGTCCAGTCTACCACTCTAGGCTTTGCAACTCTCCTGCTCAGCAAACTTACAGCATAGCTGATGTCAGGCCTTGTGTGATCGGCCACAAACATCAAGCTACCAACAACAGAATGGTAGAGATCAGGCATATCAAATAGTTGTTCAGACTCTTGTTTTAGAAAGTCTACAGTGATGGGCGTGCTGGTTGTTTTGGCACATTCAAGAACACACTTTTGCACAACCAGATCTATCTTTCTTTTCTGGCTAAAATACACTGTGCCATTCTGTGCTTTTTCTGCCTCAATGCCTATGTACTGCTTGAGACAACCTAGGTCTTTTAGCTTGAACTTTCCCTCAAGCTGCCTCTGCACACAACCTATGATCTCTTAGTTCCTTGCACCCACACACAGGTCATCTACGTAAATTACCAGTATCATACACTCTTCTCCAGTGCCTCTGGTATATACACAAGCATCTGCCACACTCCTGTGAAACCCTAACCTGCATAGCTCCTCGTGCACACACTAGTTCCAACATCTGGCTGATTGCTTCAACCCGTAGATGGCTTTCCTTAACCTGTACGCTTTGTCTCCTCTCGTACTTCCATACCCAGGAGCTTGTTCCATAAACACAATTTCTTCTAGTTTGGCATTTCAGTAGGCAGTCTCAAAGTCAAAATGCCTCACCTCTAGGCCACGTTTCACTGCCAAAGCCAACACCAATCTTAGGCTCTCAGGTTTGTCTGTGAGTGAAAAGGTTTTGTCAAAATTTTCAAACTTCTGTTGTGCAAATCTCCTTGCAACTAATCTGGCCTTGTACTTCATACTGCCATCTGGCAAAGACTTCCTTTTATACACCCAGCAGCAACCAATCACCTTTTAGTCCCTGGGTCTCTCCACCAGCTCAAAAACTTGTTTCTCAATCATGGATCTGAACTCAGCATCCACGGCCTCATTCCAGAGCTCTTGCTCCTCCTCTGAGCATCTAAGCATGGCCTCAAAGCTCTCTGGCTCCTCTCCAACTACCATGCAAGCTCTGGCTTCCTGAATCACAAACCTCTCAGGAGCTTTCCTCACTCTCTTTGTCCTTCTAGGAATGATGGCCTCAAGCCTAAAGAGATCATCATCACTAGAACCTCTAGCTGCCCCCTCCACTTCTGGCTCCAATTTTACCTGAAACCGTGGTGAGGGAATTTCGTGAGTCCTGAAAGCATCAGGGGAACTGCCTGGTGAAGTTTTGCTTGTAGTGTCAGGTGGTCCTGCCTCTCCATTCCTGGGGCTTTCATCTGACTCCATCCTCAGTGGTTGCACAAACACTTCCTTATTACAGTGCAAATCCTCCCAACCACTGTGCGTCTCAAAGTTGCCACTCCTTGAAAACAGTAATTTGCCATGTCCTAGATGGAATTTGTATTTATTCCTCAGGTAGCCAACAAATTGCAACCTTCTCCACTTTGGCTGCCCCTTGTGCCTCAGCTGGCTGGGAATAAGTACACTGGCAAATTGTCCAAACACTCTCAGATATTTCAAAACAGGTGGATGCCCATACAAACAAATAAAACCGTGTCTGCCGAACACTGGCACACCACATCTTGTTAAGTACATGGTTTGCAGCAAGAATTCCTTCTGCCTACAAACCAGGTGGCAATTTCGCTTCCAGCAGCATGCAATCCTTCCATCTGCTGCAGAACTCCAATTCGCCTTTCTGCCAGCCCATTCTCTGCTGGCGTGTAGGGATTGGTCGTTTTATGTTGCATGCCCCTCCTTCTGAGCCAGTTTTGGAACTTGGAGCTACAGAATTCACCAGTACGATCCATATTGAGGCAAGCTACCTTGTGGGGAAATTCCCTCTCCACCATGTTGATCCAGTTCTTGAACTTATCGAACGCCTCATCTTTTGATCTTAACAAGAACACATATCCATACCTCGTATGTCAGTCAACACACACAAATATATATCTGGACCATCCCTCACTGTCAGGGAATGGAGCTGCCAAGTCCGCATGCACCACTTAGAAGGGCCTCTGGGTGGCAATCTTGCTCTCTTTCAGAACAGGGAAGATTTTTACTTTGACTTTCTTACAGACTGAACAGTCGAGAAATCTGGCGCATTTGTTGACTTTCAGATCTGAACAGAACTTTGCCAATTGTTCCAACCCACCAAAATTTGCATGACCCATCACTCTATGCGAAGAATGGCAACAATTGTCTTGTAGTGGGACATTTATCATCACATTGGACACATGAGACCCTTTAGCATTTGGTAACACATGATACAGTCTGTCTTTCTTTACACCCCTAGCACAGACTCTCCCACCAATGCTTAATGTGCAATCATTACCCCTGAACACTATTTCATACCCTTCATCAGTTAGGCATGAGACACTTAATATACAGTGTTCCAGATTCTCTGCACATAAGACATTCTAAAAACTTTTCCCTAGACAGGGAACAAACGCAGATCCCATGAGGCTGACTGAGCAGTGCGCGCCATCAGCCATGCTCACACAACACACAGCAGCATTTCTGACATTCCGCAACAGGTGCTGGCTGTTAACAATATTATGTGTCTCTCCACTATCCAGGAGCCAATTGCAGCAAACAGCTCCCTCTGCAGCAACACAAGTTCCAGCCTTCTTCCTCCGGACTCTCCGCTTCCTGTTGTCCTTATCTGCAGATTCTGTGGCTTTACAGTCCTTCCTGAAATGACCAGGCTTGCCACACTTATAACAGCGCTTTACAAAAGCAGTCTCTGCAGTTTCCTCCCCCTCACATGGAGGCTTCTCTTGGCGCTTATCAGCCTTGTCTCCAGAAGCACGCTGCAACTCACAGGTGGCTTCAAAGTCTCATCTGTCATGACCGTGTCGAGGGTTAACTCTCTCTCTCTCAAGTTCTGGAGACCATAGATAGAAAGTCCCAGTCTTTACTTAAACTGCCCAGGAGGATATAACATTTCTGGGGCTCATTAAAAATCATGTCTCTGTTTTCTAACTCCAGAAACAGAGACTTCATGATGTCCAGATGGGCTTTCACATCTCCCCTTCCTGCAGCTTTGTGTTGTAGAGCCTCTTAGTCCACAACAACTTGGAGAGACAGGAAATGCGCTGGTAAATTCCTCTGAGTGCATCCCACACCTCAGCCGCGATGGGCTTATCACGCACATGGATAAGCTGGCTGGGCTCCAGATTCAGGATGATGGTGGCTTTCGCTCACTTGTCTGCTGCTCTCTGAGCTGCACCTTCTGATGGGTGCTCCACAACAGTCCACAAATTCTCCCTGACCAACAGACTTTGGCACATGAGACTCCATGTTTGATAATTGCTGTCATTTAGCTTATCAATCCCAAGGACTGTTGTAACTGCCATTCTTGCTCAATCAAAACAAAAGCAAAAACAAACTCCGGCAGCTCTGTCTGAAACCAAAACTTCAGCCACCTTGCATGTAAAACAAAACACTGGCCAGGCAAAAACAGCTGCTTTACTCTACTGAAGAAAAATCCTCCCACGTGGCTTTTAACTCCCAAAACACTGGAGCTTCTCTAGCCAAAGACACAGGACCGTCTCTCAGGCTGTATGCTACAAAACCAACAGGGTTAACTGGTCCAAACTGGTTAAGACTGGCCAGACTAGACAAGACTGGGCCCATAACCCCTGTCAGAGGGATGGTGGATGATGGATGCTACAGAAAAACCTCAGTAGCACTTCCCTCCAGCACTGAGCTCTGGCAAAAAGACAGTTCACCAGAGTCAAGTGTTTAAAAATCACCATACAGCAGAGTTTACTCACACAGCTTGAAGAGTCCCAGCAGAGTGTTAACTTTAGCAGCAAAAAACCCTTGAAGCCAGGAAAAATACTCCCACGCAAATGTTATCTTCCAACAGGAGGCTTTTACTCTTGAGTTGCAATACATACAGTATATACAAGTCTCCAACAGAGTATTCAGCATTCAGCAGCATGCAGAACATAGCCTCTGGCTGCTCTCCAGACATCAAGAGGGCATAGAGGGCTATATACAGCCATTGCTGATGCAACTCTAGCAGCCCTTGCTAGAGGTATGATGCGACCTTCCTGCCTTGGTTACACAACCCAATGACTCATGCAGGTATTACATAGGATTGCATCATCCACTTTCATTCCCATGTGCAAACTTTAATTTACATCATGTATATTTTATTTGGACTTAAGTTCTGTCCAACCTTTCCTCACAGTTACATCTTGTTTAGATTATTATAATGTACTCTAACTTTGAAGAGTGTTCAGAAATGTCAGTTAGCACAAAGAGCTGCAGCCAGAGTGTTAACCGGGCAGCTTAAAGGGATCATACAACTCACCTGCTCCAACAGTTCCACTGGTTGCTCCTCTGATTCTGATCACTATCCAAAGTGCTGGTGCTGACCTATAAAGTTATACTGCTTAGATCCAGGGTGTCTTCCTATACAACCCTTCCCCAATTCTTGAAATCTCCTAGAGAGGCCATGGTACTCAAAGTGTTATCAAACTGCTATAATTGTGGGGTGTAGATACCTTCCTGGACTCTAACACCAATAATAGAGGGTGCAAAACTCTAAAAAAAAAAGCTCGCTGTACATAGACTCATCAGAAAGAGCTATTCTAAAACTAGCACATTAGTATCCCATATGTGAGGAACATTCAACAGGTAAAACAACAACAAAGACACCAACAAGAGGAACAACAATGGAATCTAAAGTGGTATCATCCACAGTCTTATCATCTTTATTCATTTGGTGAAACACAGGGAACAGCTTTAACCTCCATTTGCCCTGAGCTTTACTAATAGCATCCAATGGCCAGAATTGTGTATGACTCATAACTCAATGTAAATTTGCAATACGCTTAACTAAGTAGCAAAGGTACTAAGAAACCTGGTTATGCAATTGGGAAGATGCATAACAGGATACTGACAAGAATGCCAGATGTGCACTGGAGTGCCCTATGTGCATCGTGGGCCCAATGAACATTGGAGACTGTAGTGACAGAAAACAATAATGCTTAGTAATAATGCTTAGTAAAGTGGAATGCAGTAGGAAAAGCGGAAGCTCACACTATGGGTGGATTGATTGATTCAATCAAGGAAGCTATGGCCCAAGGTTCACAAAACATGAGTAGGGTGGTTGATGACCAGGGCTCTCGGAGGTCTTCATAGTTTTGCCATAAATCAAAGTTGACTTGAAAGAAAACAATAATGATTCTAGGGAGGCAGGTCCAGATAGGAGGATTGAGCAGAGTCTTAGGTCCAGTATCAAAAGCCCTGCCAAATGGTGAAGATCCTGGCAAACCAAGTGATGAAAGTACAAAGTGAAAGATCAAGAGTGTAAATGAACATGAGGGTTGTGTAGTCCTCCAAGTGATGGTGAACTCCAACTCTCATCATTACCAGCCAGTATAGCCAAGGGTGAGGAATGCTGGGAGTTGCTGTTGAACAATATCTGGAGAGCACACAATTCCCATCCCTGGTCTAACCAATCCAGCCCAAAACAGAAAACAAGCAAGGACAACCCAGAAGGAAAAGTCAAAACACAATTCAAGATCAAGCATCAGCAGATCAGTCACTGCAACAGTCAGGATACAAGGAACACAGAAAGCGCAAACAAAGAATGGTGTCATTCTCAGCCACTTGACTGAGCTAGGTCTGAGGCTTTTATGGGAAGGTGACCTGCCCTTAGGCCCTTTCCGCAACATACCTTTTCATGGAGCTGGGGTGTGGGGATCATGCGAGCAGCCTCCAGCAAGAGACTCTTGCGTCCCAGTTCCTTAGCTCCACAGCTGCCCCCCACTCGTGCAAGAGCCCTGCCTCTTCCTTCCGCAGTGCAACCTGGGATTTTCCCAGGCTGCGCTGGGGCAGAAAGTGTGAGCGCCATGGCTCCAGAGCTCCACACGCACAGCAAGTGCGTGCGAGGCCCCGGAGCAATGCACGATTGCGCACCATTTTTTGGCCCAAAGCCAAAAATGAAAAAGTGCGTGAGTGGCACCTGCCAGACTCTGAAGTGTCATGCGATTGTGAGCGCGTCGTGTGGACCACTCCTCACATTCGCGTAATGCTTGAGGGGCCCTTTCACATGGCAAATGACGTGCGAAAAGGGCCTTAATCTGTAGACACTTCTTTGTTAAATCTCTTTGGAGTAATAAGAGGAATTCTTAGTCTCAAGGTGTCCATTACTCCCAAAGAGACCCCCCCCTCCATTCCAGGTGATCCTTCTGGAAGCCTTGAACCAAACCCATGAATTCATATAATTCTGTTCCAGTGACATTGAAGGAGGTTTAGGCTTCTCATCTGACTTTGGGTTACACCGCCCCTGTCTAGGGGCATAGCTTCCTTTCTCCACAGAGGCATTCAGTTCCTCACTATCTACAGGGTTGAGAACTACCTTCTGTTCTTACTGGAGGAGTCTTCTGACAAGGGCATGACAATAGATCCCCCATTCCTGATTTCCAGCTGTCCCTCACACTTGTAAATGAACATATGCCATTCATAAAATATGCAAAGCTCATGCATTTTGTACTTGGGCAGCTGTAACAAAATACAAAATGTCAAATGCGAAGCAGCCCTCAGTGAAAAAACAGCTAAAGGTGGCCTTGTACTTAATTGGCTTGTTAATGCCAGCAAGATGGCTGCAAACAGGATGTGGAAGATGTCCATTTAAAAAAAATGAAGATTTGCTGCTCATTTTCATTGGCAGAGAAGCTGCCAAACCAACAATTAAGTTTCTATTATCCTTAAACATTGCTAAAGGCCTGGGTGCTATTCACTACCCTGACCTTTGTCTCACTGTGTTTGCAATTGCTTGTTTGGGTTGGCAGCCCTCTACATTACTTAATTGGAAAAAATGTCACCTGAATGTTAATTTAATAATTCAATATATTATTACAGTTTCCTTTGGCTAATTGGGCTCCCTCCTTGCTTTACAGGTATAATTAGAAAAGGATGACTCATTAGGAAAAGAACCCTAGTATAAATCTAAAACAAGCTTATTTCAAGTTCATGCATCAATTGTTCCTTAACCCCAGCAGAGATCAGCTCACAATGCTGGAGTGATTGGTAAATGTTGTTTTCACTTGTACTGTGAAAATGTTGTGGACACGATCCAGCTTTTATACCTGTGGTCCACATGGCACATGTATAACAACGTATAGCTGCCTACTGGACCTTGTTCCATCTCAAGGGTGGAAAAGCATGCTAACTGGAGGAGATCCTCAAACCCCTCACTAGATCACCTGTACTTACCAGACAGGAATGCTGGGAGGCAAGAGCAGTCAGTGGATCCATTATTGTGGCAATGGTGAATCCAGTCTCACTTTTACACCTCCTCCACTAAGAGTTGCTCTGGGTGGTGGGAGGCATGGAACCAGCCAGGTTCTGGACCCTGTTACTGCCAGAGGCTCAGAACCGGCAGAACTGGCAGAGTCCCCATACAACCTAGAGCAGCTATGAGACAAGCTACCATAAAGCCAGGAATGGATTCATCACTACTACAGACCTTCCTCATATGACTGTAGGCACAGCTACAGGTAGAATTTAATCAGGATTAGTGAAAATCAGATGAGTTTGAGGTACTGAATCTGCCATAGAAATGTTCATTGGGGCTGGAAGTTTCCTGGAGATTATCCAAGCAAGTCCTAAGATTGTAAAAATCCTTGACGCTCATGCACCCTCAGGTGTACTTTCTTCTGCTGACTCAGAGACTATATTAAGTTGAGCAAAGTGGAGCTGTTTGGGGTTCAGGCAACTCCTGGATCCCACTTTTGTTTCTGAAACCCTTCACCCATTTGTTCCCCAAAGCCCTCTAGCCTCTCGATATTTTCAAGTCACAATTTTCAAACAGCTTTTGCTCTAAAATCATGCAGAAAGGTCCCCAAATACATCAAAGCATATAAAAACAAACACCCCAGAGTCACATATTCTCTGAAATACCTCCATTTTCTTCTCCAGTCAAACTCAAAATGGCAACAAGAAGGGGTATATCTTCACTACCTTTTGCCATTGTGAGAAAGTATAAAGAACAAGTACAACCATTTTCCTTGCAGTTCCTGACATAATGCTGACAGGAAGTGAAGGTGTATGTCTTCCTGCCACTTTTTTCAGAATGGCTGCAGAAGAAAACAGAAGTATTCGAGCTTAGCATAGGGAGTGTGGTCTGTGGAGTTGCGGGGGGCAGTCCCCGGTCCCCATAAAGTTGCTCACTACACAATTCTCTAGCATCTTCCAGTTTTGTGGGTTTCTCCACAATATACTTCCTTCTAGCATCCAACACTTGGACAGAAAACAGATTAAATTGCAAAGAGGAGCTCAAAAGTGTGTAGAGATGGTTTTCTAGAAGAAAGGAAGCCAAAGCATAACTTGGCTTAGGTAAGATGGAATCCACCGGTGCATAAGAAAAACCTGGGGAAAATCATACTAAAAACTAGCTGTGAGTAATATTGAGTAGCAGTCACTTTAATTGAAGTAGTGATGTGAAAAATGCTCATTAATATCCACAAAGTGTGTCTTGATATTCATGACACCATGCTAGGGAAATGCACTTTGATGGAGGAAATCTGCACAAAAATGTACATGGCTCTTCTGCACAGAAAAGATGGGGGAGGGACAGAAAGCATGTTTCCAGCACAAAATGGTAATATGTATATACAGGAGACAATATGTTTTGCAGAAAGTATTTTGGTTGCCATGCAAAATTATTGTCTTTGCAAAGAAAGTAAGCTTTCAGTTTAGGAAGCAGTGCATTTTTATAAACTGCACTGCACATTTTCTGCAGAGAAAAACTTTAGGTACTTTTACAGAAATGAACTTTTCTGAGTGAAGTTTTTTTTTAAAAAAAAAAAATAGTCCTCAAAAATTGTGAAGAAATATTTGTATTTTTGCCAGGCTGGAAAAGATTTCTTACAATTATTCATTCTTGCATGACAGAAACAAAGAAGTAAAAATATACATCCCTATACTCAGTAGACTTTTTGTAAATATTTTGCTATAATTATATTTTTACCAGCAAAATATCTATTATAGTAGTGCACAAATAATGCACAAAGAAAATACTTTTGTGTTGATAGAAGCGGCTTGGAAGTGCAGTCCATCCTGGGGACCTCAACCGTTAAGAATCAAGTCTGTTACAGTCCACATAGTCACAGCCTGATTACTACTAGGGCAGGGAAACATTTAGCAGCTTGGGGAGTGACGTTGAAAGGTATCTATCTCAAAGACTGACAAGGTTGGAAAAGTAATTTTTCAGAAGATGGAATATTAGTGAGGAAGCAAAGGTGGTCTAAGAATGTACTGTTCCTGCAAGGACGAACAAATAAGTTAATCAGTTTTCTTCCTGCTGCAATGCTATTTTCAAAGATGTCTTACAGGAGATAGAGAGTCTCTGGAAGAAGGGTGGTGCTGGCCCACCTCAGTCCCCCACACATGAGATGTAGAAAAGCCAGGTGAGCATGGGGAAGCCACAGCTTTCCAATCTTCTTCTCTTTTGTCCCCATTCCAGCCAACACATGACACCAGGAGGGTGGGGGAGCCTTATGAGATCATGGAGCCTACAACCTTCCAGGATCCTCTCCTCTACTGGCTCCCCCATGTGTGACATCAGGAGAATGCAAAGGAAGCCACAGAAGAATCAGGAAGGCTATAGCTTTCCAGGGCCTCCTCTTGGTTTCCCAGCAACCTACCACCACTAGCATGCTTCTGTTGTTTTACCTTTTAAATATTCTTTTAGGGTTAAAAACATCAGATGAAGTAGTCTCCAGTTCATGAAAGCTTATGTCAAACAAATGTTGCTACTCTTTGAAGAGTTTCAAGACTCTTTGTTATTTCCTTTAATTTTTCAAAACCCTGTAAAAGTAAAAGCAGTGTTGAAGGGTGTGGAAGTTTGTTTTTCACCTCATGCTTTCTCAGAGCTTGGAAAAATTCCCCTCTTTCTTTGGACTACAACTCCTAGAATCTCCCAGCCGGTACCAACAATACGAAGAAGTGACAGGTGAATAGGATATGGCTGTTATGCATACAGATTCAATGTCAAAGACTATATTATTCTTATTCTGACATTTTTCAATACCCCCCTTAAGAAACAGAAAATAGATAAGAAAAAACAATGATAAAGAGCCAGATAATGATTGGTACAAAATGCCAGAGATAGGTTGACATTCTAAGAAATGCTTATAGAAGTGCCTTCCTCAGAGTTCATTAGAAGTGTGTTTTGTAAAAAGAGTTTATTTAAAAGACTTTAGTTTATTGACCTCCATTTCATGAAGGCTGATATTTTCAAATCTAACAAAGACCTGGTCATGTCAACTCTAGAATGTAGTTATCGTTATTCACAGTGTGGTGTTTCTAACCATTACATGGGGATTAAAGGCTGCATTTGTAGTAAACACTTCTGAACAAATTAGCCTCTTTGCAGAACAGAAAAACCATTCAGCCAAGGCCATTGATTCTATACATTTTGAGAAGAAAATCATCTTCCTCCAACTGAGATATATGTTATCGTGAAAGCATGAATGTCTCTCCAGACCTAATGTACTTTTAAACCTGGAAGTATATTTAAACAAGAAGAGCCAAATCAAGAAAACAACACATTTGTTCCAACTCCAAAGTTTTATTACCCAGATATTTAAAATCTGAGAGCTTAGGGAAATCCTAGCCCTCCTGCATGCTAGTGGAGATGTTTTACTCCATTAATTTGCATGCATGAAGCAAAACAACCCTGCAAAAGGGAATGATGGAGGCCTCAACAGAATGGTGGTCTCCTCTCCTCCCAATTTTTCTTTGATAGCTTTCTTTCTCAGGCACCCATTTTAAAGGAATTGCACTGATTGCCAGTATGCTTCCAGTCTGAGTATACAGTCTAATAATGGTACTTAAAGCCCTGAACAGTTTGGGATCTTGATATTTGAAGGAGTTCTCCCACTATATATGCCTGCTCAAGAATTTAGATCTGCTGCAGGAGGCTCTCTTCTGTGTCCCACCAGTGGAAGAGAGCCTTCTCCTCTATATCAGCCTAGTTGTGGAATTCCAATCCTGTTTGGCATCAATGTTAGTTTCATTCATATGCTAAGTTAAAAAACTTTTTTTAAAAGCCTTTAATGCTTAACACTTTTATCCAATCTGTGCACATGTCTGGTTTAAAACTGTTTTAACTTTTAAAATTGTTGAACTGTTTAACACACTTTTTAGAATGTCAACATTCTTTTAAATATAACCATTTTAAATTGTTTAAGTTGACTTCTTATAAGCTTCCCGGAGATTTGTGACATAGGGTGGGATATTAATATTTTATGTGAATAAATGAAGGAAATTGTCTAACTTGATGTACTACAATCATTCTTGTGAGCACTTTTTAGAGGGCAAGAGCATTGGCTTACAAATTCAACGAATTATGAAGAATATAAAGAATTAAGCAACCCAGTTGAGCTCAAAATCAGCTCATTTTCTGAGTCTACACAGTCAGGTTGCTCCATTTCCTTGTGCCTTTGAAAAATATATAAAACTGATTATTTTCAAAACTTGCTCAGATAGTTTCCATTAATGGCATCATCATTAACTGCGATGATGTGAGAAAACATCTTCAGGTGTTACACACAGACAGCCCTTTCATACTACACAATTGTAGTGCTAATTCCACTTTAACTGCCATGGCTCCATCTCATGGAGTCCTGGGGTTGGCAATTAAGGGAAGGTTTTTTTTTTACAGAATTCTTTGCCAGAGAACTGTATTGTCTTAACAAACTATAAATCACAGGAGTCCACAGAATGCACTCTACAGAAATAAGAGTAATATAAAAGTGCTTTAATGATGTAGTGTGAAAGGTGTCCAAGTCATTACCACTCTCACTTGTACTACATCAGAAGACACCTCCCCATTTCCCCATTTTAATCCATCTTGCCATCTATTGTTATAAGCAATAAATAGGCTTGGTCAGCCTGTTGGAAGATCCATCTAGCACTAGGTTGGGAAAGTGTGGCTCGTGGACTACATGTACTCCAAGACCATTTTGTGCTCCTTAGGGCCCCCACAAAAGATTTGGGATTCCCAGTTTTCCAAATTGCATTTCCAAATTAACTTCAGGGTCACTTCCTTTTGGAAAAAGGCCTCTCCTGGGCATACAGTGGCTTAAAGGACCACAAGTGTTCTAAAACTGATCTCCCCCATACCTTCTAGTTATTTGGAGTTATTTGGAGATCCCATGTGAGTCAATACACTCCTTGAGTGCCCAACCTTTTCCATCCTGCTCTGGTAACACAGTAAGGTCCTTTCCACATCTTACCTCTGTGCTGGCCATGTCTGGTGACAATGGCGGCAATGGCTGTCCCAAGGGAGGAGCATATCACCTGCCTGCCAGGACCAGGAAACACAATGGCCACATCTTTTCCTGCTGCAGCACAAGTGGGTACTGTCTCAGGCTGTGCTAGAACAGGAAGTGCAGCCATTGCACTTCCAGGACCTCCACAGCAGCAAAGGTAAGAGCAGGAGCACAGTAGGAAGGTGGCACGATTGCTGGTCATTAACAGGGAAAACCAATCAATGATTTCTGATGCAATTGCACCACCTGGGGATGGGAGAAGTATGGGTCTGGGGTTATGTTGTGCATCGTCCTGGTCCCATACTTCTCCCATTCCCATGGTGGGTTGGGTGAGTCATGTGGAAAGGGCCTAAGATTCAGATGCTTCATAAGGTAATACAGGAGCAGGACAAAGAACATCTTAGCTGCTTCTAGATACTGCACCCTATCTATCTGGATTTGACCCTGGAAGACCAAGGAAACATGTAGATGCATAGAAATTGTCACAAAAGTTGTTCTTCTTTTTCCTTGCTCAGTGCTTGTGGCTTACGTTACCCATAAGCTGATCAACCAGCATGTCACTATTTGTTCCTGTGGGATAATGGAGGTCATAACGAAGCACAGTTTGTGGTATTTTGGAGAACACAGTTACTGAGCTTAGGATGTGGTGTTAAGGCATCATCCCTCACTTTCAGTATCCTGGCTTTATGGAAGTTGATCCAATGGGTGTTAGCATTATTAGTAGTTTTAATCACAAAGGGTTTGTAGATTTTTAAAAATAATGCAATACAACAAATTTCCTTGAGTACAAGACCTTACATGCACTAGAGACTTATAAGATGGAATTCAGAGTTTGAAGAAATACATATAATTTGTAGACAGGGGGAAAAAAACTTGGGAGAGGATCACCCCAAAGAACTGTAATAAGAACTGAACATGTTTGGTGGGCATAGATATAGTTCTTAAGTGGAATAGATTAAGTGATTTATTATTTTACTTTGTTTATATTCCATCTTTCTGCCAGGACAGGACCCTCCCCCCCAAAAAAAAAGTTGGTAGCAGTCTCTGCTTGTTATTCTCTATTGCTGTTTTTATGTACCTTCAATTTAACTCAGACTTGTGGCAACCCTCTCATAGGGTTTTTTTGGCAAAATTTATTCAGAGGTTTGCCATTGCCTTCCTCCTAGGCCAAAAGAGTATTTGCCAAAGGTCATCCAATGACTTTCCATGGCTGAGTGAGGATTCAAACTGTGATCCACCATAATCAAATACTTAAACCACTACACTGTGCTGGATCTTCATCTTCTATGCCGATGGTTCTTAACCTGTGGTCTGCAGGCACACAGGGGGGCACAATGTCCTCACAAGGGGCCTGTGAAGGCTTGAAGAAGTGTTATGAGCTTTTACGGTTAAAGGAAGGAAGGAAGGAAGGAAGGAAGGAAGGAAGGAAGGAAGGAAGGAAGGAAGATGAACAGTCATACATTAATCTCAAAAAGCAGAAGTCTTTTCTCAGTGATGAACATCATTTGTATAAAATTTCATTACAATACTTCAACCATTCAAAACTTAGGAAAATAATTGTTTGATAGAAAAAAAAAAGTACTTACAACTTGTTACTGTTACATATAGAAATAATGAGCAACTTTAAATAAATATTTGATGCATTTCAGGGTTTTAAATCTTGAGTTAAGTCTTATTGATTCACGACGACAAAAGGGGATCCGTGGTAAAAAAAAAAAAAAAAGGTTAAGAACCACTGCTCTACACCCATTCTGTAAAGCATGGCTGAAAAGAAGGATTGCACACCAGCCTTTGTTTGAAGGCTCATCTACTAATATATAAAAGACAAAGTTTGTCTGTTTGTCTGCATCAGGCAGATGAAAACCTCATATGATTGGCTGTGTGAGAAGATTCTATGAAATCCTGAGGTTTGCAGTTTAGGGAGAGGCCTTTAGAATTTTCAGCCAAAGAGCTCTTAGGCCTCAGGCTGGGTGCTATGGAGATGAGGCCTAGCAGCAACAAGGAGGGCAGTGTATCCCTCAGGAACCCAACCTCTGTATGTTAATAACTCTGAATACAGATTGGATTGGAGAATATGGGGAGATGCTACAGGTACTGGACAAGACACTTTGGAGAATTAGAAACATGGCATCTCAAATCTTTTTAACAAGTATAACCTGAAAGAAAAGAAAATCCTGGGCAACACTGGGTATATATGCTTGTTGGATATATAGAAGAATTAGTGGCTTATAGCTCTCGTCTAAAGTCTAGTATTAATTAATCTCTGTTGTTGGTAGCCATTGTCCTTATTCACTGTTTATTCATTAGATTTACATCTTGTTCTTCTGCTGGCAATGGGACTCAAGGAAGTATTGGCCCTGGAATGGAGGATGAGGGGTCAAGCTCTCCCCTTCCCTCAAAAAAAATGCTAGGCTGGCAAAATTGGACAACCAAGATGAACCCCATCAGTCATAACTGAGCACTAAAAGATCAAACAGTAAGACATATTAAGGCAGTGGCTCTCCTTGAGCCCTCCCATAACAAAAGCTGCCTGCATGCTGTCCTAGGTACACTTATCTGGAAGTAAGCTATGCTGAACACATGGAGACACTTCTAAGTGCTCATGGTGCTTGCAAGAGTCTTCACATTTAAAATGCATAGATGATAATGGATGGAGAAAGTCATCTGGCCTCCCTTTGCCCAACACCTTCAAGGAAGCAATTTTTTTTAAAAAAAAAAAAAACCTGCCTGCCAATACTGAGCCTTACCTGAACCATAGAAACAATTCCAGAGTGTCTGCAACGAAGCTTACAATAAAAAGAAGTAAAACATATACAGCAGAAACACGGATTAATTACAAGCACAGGAGATTGCAGTCTGCCCTCCAATTTCCCAGGGGTTAGAGTGCAAGACTCCTGTGAAAGTGGAAAATCTGTGAATAAAAATAAAAATCACAAACACTATATTTTTTTAACCTGAGAACACATCTCTAGGGATCTCAGGTCCTCCAGCAGAACTCTATGGTCCGCTTCTGATGGAAATGGACCACAGATTTGTGCTGGAGGACTTAGAGATTCCTAGACAGAATGTATTTTTTTCTGTGATGGGGCAAATACAGTAAGAATTTTACAATAATTAAATTAAATAAATAAAATAAAATAACCCATGAATTTTCAAATCCACGAGTACTGAACTGCAAAAGTGGAAGGCCAACTGTATAGACATAATTTAAAACACACCGGTAAAGTACAATATAACACCCAACTAATTAAAATCTCCTTCTGCAGCAAACAAGGTCAGTTGCAAGGCCTCCGCAAATGAAAGGCCTGCTAATACAGCAGAAAGGTCAAAATCAGCCCAGTCACATTTGAAGCAAAGTTCCAGAGTCTGGAAGCAGTCAAGAAGGAAGTTCTTTCTTACGTCCCTACCTGAAGTCCCTCAGAGAATATCAGGACTGAAAAAAGCATCTTCCATTGCTTTTGTTGGGTGGAGGCATAATCACTCCTGCCCATTCAAGTGCCTTCTTCATCTGGCCAAAGCCACTTAGACCATTTCCACACTAGACTGTTATAGTGCTATTATTCCACTTTCAACATCCTATGGAATCCATAGGATGTTGAAAGTGGAATAATAGCACTATAACAGACTAGTGCAGGTAAGAAACCTATAAGATTTCTGCTCCCCCGTCACCTGTGCCTCTTTCTGCTCCCACCTCCCCGGTGGCTCTTTTTGGCCCCCTGCCTGTCTCTGTACCTGGTGAGCCTGATCCCCACATTGTAGGCCCCCAGCTGCCAATATTCTGAAGAGGGACCCAGCAGCCAGCACTTGCAAACTACATTTACTTCTGACTACCCTTCTGTCCAGCTTTTGCAAACTGCACAGAGCATTGCTATGATAACCCGCAGCAATGCTCTGACAGTAAGACTTGGACAGAGAAGCATTCAGAAGTAGAAGTAGATTGGGAGTGCTGGATGCTGGGCCTCTCTTCAGAATACTGGCAGCTGGGGACCCGCAATGTGGGGTTTGAGCTCACCAGGCAACAGGAGTGCTGCAGCTGCAGGAGAAGTGCAAGAGCCACATGAAATGACCTGTTTGACACATGTGCCTTAGAGGGAGAACAGAGGTTCCTTCTTTTTCTTCCTTCTCCTCTCAGGGGTTCTGTCAGGACAAGAAGGTCAGGGAAAATGCCAACTACATCAAAGTGGAGGAGGAACAGGTGACTTTGGGGCTATCTCCCTCAGCAAGGACTTGACAACCCACAGTCACCTTTCCAACCATTCCAACCATATTCAGTGTTTCTTCTAGCAGAGCCGTTTCTCTTTACCTTTCCAGATGTTGCTACGTTAAATTACAAGGAGAGGTCACTGGAAAATGAGAACATGTTGTGCTTGATTTATCTACGGGATACTTTAAAGTGTTTTGCCTGTTATGCTATGCAGATCCATATGCTTGATCACAAAGTTACCAAACTTGGGGCAGTATCTAATGAGCCCAAAAGAAAAACCACTGTAGGGTTTTCAGTCCAATGCGTCAAGTAATCCATATCCACAGATTCTCTATCCACAAATGCAACCAACCACAGCTTGACAATAACTAAAAAAAAAAAAGCAAAGTTTGACTTTGCCATTTTATAAAAGGGATGCCATTTTGCTACACCATTGTACATAATGGGAGTTGAGCATCCACAAATTTTTGTATCTGTGTGGAGGATGGGGGAGTCCCGAGGGCCCTTTGTATTGTGAACAAGCATTCCAGATTCTGTTTTTACCCTGCTAGAATGCATATTTATGAACTGTTTTAGCACAAAACTACTACTTAGAATTCAGCTGACATCCTGGACATTTCCTTGGAAATTTAGAAACAATAAGCAGTGATTACCATTTTTTGAAAAAAAAAATGTCTGAAGTTCATTTTGTAAGGAACTTAATGAGAAACAAATGTTACACATTTTAGATGTTACTAAATTTTTCTTCCATTTGGGTGATAAGCAAAATCATTAATATTAACCCAAGTAATGTTTCACCGCATCACAAAACTGCTTTTACAAATTTATATTTATTTTTATATATATTTTATTTATTATTTATTTTGTATATATATTTTATAAATTTATAAATAAATAAAACTGCTTTTATAAATTCCTCCAGAGATCTTGCAGGGTGAGTCTGAGGAAAACTTATCTATGACTATAGTCCTATGCACACAGTCCAGGAATTTGCTTTCCTAGACATATAGAATAAATTCAGAGTAAAAGCCTTTTTGAGTTCAAATAAATATGGAGATGTGCAGTGAAGTCAAAATTTGGTTTAGATGATGCCACAGCGCTTCGCAAAATGAGCTGATACTATTCAGGTTGTTTTAAAGGATGTCAGCTTCATTTGGGGTCTCTTCATATCCCCGAAGCAGAGCCAAAGCACTGAGAAGAGCTCGATTCAATTTAGATTCCTTCAGAAGATCCCCCTCCAGAAGTGTACCTATGGAGGGGCAAAATTTGCTTTCCAAATATGAATTCTTTCCCCATACACAGGAAACTTACTTCCAGTCCCCAAATTTATAGCATTTTGTTGTTTGCTATAAGGTTGACTTCACCTTATGGCAACCCTACAAAATGGGACAAAATGGTGAGCATCTGTCCTGCTCAGCTCTTGCAAACTTAGAGCTGTGCCTTTCTTTCTAGCACTGCAGTAACTTAAAATTTCATTTAGGAATACAATTTAGGCAGCCAAAGAAAAAGAACATGCAAGATTGCCAAAAAGTGTTCCAAGTATGAAGGATTTTCAGTGTCTCTCTCTATTGCTAGAAGCTTGCAACTGAAGAAAAAAGGCAGGGGGCAGAATTCTTATTTGGAAGGGCAATGTCCTCATTTTCCCCACCCCATAGCTCACCCTTGACATCCATCTCCTTTGGTACAAGCTCCAAATCTCTCTGAAGTACCTTGCTAAGAGATTCAGGAATACTCATTTGAAAGAAATATGTATTCTTAGTGAGGTATATAAGATTCAAACGGTTCTTTAAATTCTTGTAGTCCGAAGTCCTATAATTCTTTTTTTTTAATTAGAATGTTTAAATTAAATATATAAAAGCACAAAACCAAAAACAAAGACAGAAAATAATAATAATGAAAATAAGCACAAAAATATACATACATTTATAAAACATCTAAATTCTAGTAGTTAATGCAACCAAATTGTCCACTTCATTCTAAACTAAACGATCCAGAAAAAAAAGAAGCAATTTATCTAAACTACAAAATCACTTTTTAATTATGTATAGTTATGTGAAGTCCTATAATTTGAGTATTGGGTTAGTTCTCTGGAAGACCAGGGTTCAAATCCCTGCTCAAGTTGCATACTTGGCCTAAGGGGAAGGAAAGGGAAAGGCTCTTCTGACCTTAAAAAACAAAACAAAAAACTCCGAAACCCAATGATAAGTTCACTTTATTGTTCTTCTTGATGTTGTTGATGTTTGCTTTCAAGTCAATTCTGTCTTATAGTGGCCCTAAAGTGAACCTCTTCTGGGACTGAGAATGTGTAACACATCTAAAGTCACCCAGTGGGGTTTCCATGGCCAAGTGAAGATGGTCTGCCTTTGCCTTCTTCTGAGGCTGAGTGTGACTTGCTCAAGGTCACCCAGTGTTATCCTTGTCTAAGTAGGGTTTTAAACCCTGGGCCATTTCCCCACTACACTCTTATAGTACTATTATTCCACTTTCAACATCCTATTGTTTCACTTTCAACATCCTAAGGCTCCTCCCTGAACTGCAAACCCCAGGATTCCATAGGACATTGAAAGTAGAATAATAGCACTGTAAGAGTATAGTGCAGAAATGGCTCTGGTCTACAGGATTATAGTCCAGCACTCAAAGCACTAGGTCATACTGGCTCATCAGGGATGGCATAAATCAGAAATGACTTGAAGGCACACAACTGTGGTAGCAGCAGCAGCAACAGCAAGAAGAAAAAAATCTTATACGTATTTAATTCTGAAAGTAAGCCCCTTTGAACAGGATAAGGCCATTTTTTGAGTAGATAAGCCAGAGATTGTTCTGCTTGGTCTGAGGATACAAGGAAGGCATTTTTCACCTCCCCTGGCAACATTCCTTGACACCTTTGGGAGGATTACCTCACACTTTGAACACTCTGGCCTCAAAGGCAAGGAAAGACATCATCCCATGACATGAAGCTTTCTGCCTGACCGGGCTTGATAGAGCTATCGACATAAATTGAAAGATGAAGAAAGTTCACTGGCTGATACGAATCAGCTTGTCCAGCCGAGAGGCAAAGATGACAGCTGAGAGATTCATGCTTTGGTACAGAAGGCACACTTTCAGCGAAAGGAAACTGCTGACATTCCAGCAAGTTAAGAGATGCAAGGGTTTGGTATCATGGTGCTCCCCTCCCTTAATACAACAGTTGTGTTTCTGTTGGTCCCACAGATAGAATACAACAATAATAACATTAGGACAATACAAGAAATCCAAAATCCACAAAAGAGCACTATCTTTATTGACCAGCCAAAATGCTGAAAATACATCATTCAAGCACTTGAAGCTTCACTAGCTTCTTCATCATGCAAAGGTGTTAAAAATCATACAGGAGAAGACAGATGATGATGTTTGAGCCACAGGTTTACATTTTGTCTCAGATGTTACTGTAATGTCAATTGAGATGGTATTGAGGGATTTCAATGCAGGCAGAGGTCATTCCCCTTTTTAGCCGTGTGAGGAACAGGGACAAAGGGCAATTAAAAAAAATAGGTAATAAAATTTTAACTCCATTAGCAACAGAAAAATAACTTCCCTTGAAATCAATCTGCCACTGTCCTGTGCAAAGCTAACTGCCCCTTTCTCAGGCAGAGAACACTGAATTTCTGGAGGAGTCTTTGTACTGTTGCCTCTGAGGAAAAAATGTAAAAAAAAAAAAAAGTTGGCATACAGGATAGCAACATTAACTTAACACACCTGTTTGCTCCCTCCAATCTTTCGCTGACAAAATTGGATCTGAACTGAGTTCACAGCAAAACTTAAAGGGAGACACTGAAATGTTTGGGGAAAAGTGCAAGTTTGCTGAAGTGCGAAATTTCATTTTACAAAAACTGAAAATCCACCCCTCAATCCCAAACCTAGCCCAGTGAAAACTGAGGCCCTTTTCGCCCTTACCTCTGTCTGGCATGGTTGCATAGGGATCATGCGAGCAGCCTCTTCCATGAGGCTCTCCATCCCCATTGCTCCTGCTCCGCAGCAGCTGCCTGCAAGCCAGCAGGCAGCATGAGGGCTCCACTTCTTCCTTCTGCAGCACAGCCAGAGTATTTTCCCAGGCTGCGCTGGGGGAGAAAGCACAAGAGCTGCGGCTCCGGAGGCTCCGCACGGATGGTAAGTGCGTGTGGGGCCCCGAAGCAATGTGTGATAGCACACCATTTTCGGCTAAAAGCCGAAAATGATATAGTGTGCGATCGGCACCTGCTGGCCCGGCAGTGTCACGCGATTGCAGGAACATCATCTGAAATGCTCCTTGCAATCGTGTGACACTCTGGAGCCCTTTCGCATGACAAGTGCCATGCGAAAAGGGTCTGAAATTTCTCTCTGTCTCCCAGATGCCACTAAATACTTAGTTGAAATCTGTGGAAGAAAAAACAAAAGAAAACATAGACTACTGCATAAGGAGTGGAACATAACAGAGAGATTTACTGTTCTTGATTTCCTGGGTAAAAACAGCTTTTCTAAAACTCAAGCCCCTGGCTGGGAAGAACAAGACGGAGATTAGAATTTTGTGTAGTTTTCATCCAGTACTCATGTAGGCAGAAGGGTTTCAGAAAACTATTTTGCGCAGAAACATATACGGGGCTTTTGTGAAAAACCCATCCTTTTCATGTAAAGGGACCCATAGCATTTTTCATGTAAAGAAACATATAAGCGTGTTGTTCAAATATTGGTGAATTTTCTGGGAAAAAAAACCTCATCAATGTTTCCACAAAAAAAAGTGTGTTTTTGGAATCAGTGGGGAATTTATACAAAAATCAACACCTTTTTTGTGCAAATCACCCTGTTTCCAGAAAGATATATGGGTCTTGTTCTGCAAACAAATGGGTATTTTAATGCAAAACCTCTGTTTTTGCACACGCACTCACACACACATACACACACACAAAATCTAGACAGAATAACTTCCTGAAACATTAGAATGCAGCAAACACTGGATGAAAATTGTGTCAGAATATTCATTTTCTCCAGCAGCAGAGAGAAAACTACAGAACTTATTCGCCTTTGCATGCAAGAACAAAATACTCAAAGATCAAGAGGACTGAAACATTTTGTTAAGACTTCCATTTCCATATATTTTGCCCACTAGAATCTTTGTTACATTATATACTTGACTTTGCTCATTGAGCATTTTCTTCCACTTTAGCTCTTGTTTCAATAGTTAATAAAAGCAGACCATATCGATACCCCCAATTTAGAATTAGCTGAGTAATTTCTCCTGCCTCATCAACACATACGACATTTCATTTATTCATTTAAGACTGTCTGACACTTTTTCCTGCAACGATTTGTCCAAACTGGGAATCAAGCTGCTTTTCCAGTCTTTTTGCCAGTAATACAATTGTTGCCAATAACAACTTGGCAACTAATACATTATGCTTCCATCAACCACTGTCGTTTATATAACCTAGCTGAAAAATGAAAGACCTTAATGGATTAAAGGAATTTCGTGTTGTTGTCATGTATCTTCAAGTCATTTCTGACCTATGGTGAAACTAAGACAAATCTATCACATTGGGTTTTTTGGCAGGATTTGATCAGAGGGGGTTTGCCATTGCCTTCCTCTGAGACTGAGAGAGTGTGATTTGCCCAAAGTCACCCAGTGAGTTTCCATGGCCAAGGAGAGATTCAAATCTTGATCTCCTAGGATCTTAGTCCAACGCTCAACCGCTACTCTATGCTAGCATCCCGAAGTACTTTTCTAAAAGCCTGATAACACTGTAGATGTCCCCATCTACTATATAAAAGTCAAAGTTTGTCTGTAAATTTGTGAGTTTGGCTGTCTGTCTGTGTCTGGCAGAAGAAGACCTCATATGACTGGCCGTGTGAGGTGAGAAGACCACATATGATTGGCTACCTGTGAAGATTCTATGGAATCCTGGGGTTGGCAGTTCAGAGAGGGGCCTTTAGAATTCTCAGCCACAGAGACCTATTGGGCCTGGCCAGTTGCTATGGAGACAAGGCCTAACAGCAAGGAGAAGGCCAGTGTATTCCCTCACGAACCTAACCTCTGTATGTTAACAACTCTGAATACAGATTGGATTGGGAACTATGGAGAAGAGTTACAGATACTGGATAAGGCAGTTTGGGGAATTACAGACACAGAATCTGTGTATTTCAACTGCATCTAATTCCTAAGGTAAGGTAAGGTAATTCTTAAGGTATTTCTAACAAGTGTTACTGTTACCACCATGAACTGGCCTGGCCTTTGGTAACCTTAGATATCATTTTGATGTCATAATTCGGCCCTGCTCTGCCACCAGCCAAGTGTTTGTGAGGCCACCGAACAAGGGCAAAGCTAGGCTTGGCTATTATCTGCTGAGTCATATTTGTTTACACCAAGGCAAGCCAGAAACTGCCAGATCTGCTTTAGGGGACCTCCTGAAACAAACACCTTCACTATAGAAAACAAAGAGACCTTTGCCCCGAGAGGGCACCCTGGCGAGCTGAGTGCTTAAACTGCCAAGCTAGCCGTATCTACATACTGGCCATACTATTGTCAATTCGGACCACAACTTAATCATGTAAATTCTGACCTTTCGGAGACATTGTCTCCAGCCTAAAACTCATTGTTTTCGCCCAAGACCAGACTAGCCCACGGTCATTCTTTCCCTGATAAAAACCCCCAGTTCTGATTGCTCCTTGGATCTCTCGCTGGACTTCTCTGGACTTCCATCCTACCTTGCTGCCACTTCGTTCTGCGAGCTCCCCTCGGCCGCCATGCTGGGTTTCCTTCTCTCCAATTGGCTTCTACAGGACCGCAAGAAAGGTGATGTATCACCCATTCCCCCAAAACTCTCATTTCCTATTTCTTATTTAGTAGTGAGGTTGTGTTTCTTATTAAATTGTCTGCTTGCTAATAAATATTCTTGTTGCTATTTTAACTGTTTGTCTGCTCACTGACCTGACGCTGTATACATTGGGTAAAAGATCCCCGCTAAGTTGCCCTGCCTCTTGTTAGCTAAGAGAGTGCTCGAGTTAATTTCCTCATCTTGCTTGTGTTGGTTTTGGTTATTTGGGTGCCCCTCCCGGGACCCCCAAGTCACAGGGTAACATTACCTACGAGAAAATAAAATCCCAGACAATGCTGGGGAAATAAGCTACTATTATATATGAACAAGATTAGCACCAATACATTTACATCTCCAGAAATGCCCTCTGCAATCAGCATTGTAAAGAAGAAAAGGAAATTTGCTGAATATCTTCTCATATGAGCCTGCTCAAGCTTTAAAATCTTGCAGGGGAGGCACTTCATTTTATCCCACTACCTTCATAGGAATGGCTGCTGGGGACATGGAAGAAGGCCTCCTGTGTGGCTTCTTGCACTCTTTCCAACTCCCTTCCTAGGGAAATTAGGATGGCTCATCTTTCTTTTTCTTTCAGCAACAGCTCAGGCCTCTTGTTTCCAACAAGCTTTTGGAAACCAATTTTAACAAAAAAGGCTTTTATGGTGGTATACTATTTTTCATCTGCTTTTAAGTAAGATTTTAATTTGTTTAAATTCTGTTATTTAATACAGTTTTAATCTTAATTTTGTATGTTTTTAGCTATTTGTGCTTTATTGTATTCTGTATTTTTGTAAGCTGCCTTGAGTCCCAGCCTGGGAAAAAGGCAAGATATAAACAAAGCTATGGATGGATAGATGGAGTATGTGTATTCATTATCCAAAATTTGGGACAGACATTCTTTCAGAGACACATCAGCATCCACATTCTGTCCAATATTTGTTATTGTCTGATCTCTTTCCAATAACAACCTGTATATGTACAGTCAGCCCTCCACATTTGCAGGTTTCACTTTTGGGAATTTGATTATTCACGGATTATCTGCTGTCAGCTCTGCTGCTGCCCTATGCAAGCCTTATGAGATTGAGAAACTGTGAATAAGGCTAGTAAGTCCCTATTAAAAATGGTGTGGGGCAGCAGCGGAGGTGGTAGTAAGCCCCACCAGCCCCCCACTTCTGCCTTGTGAAGGAACCCTGATGCCCCAAAGGAATCCACAGTGGGTTGAATATGGTGATCATACTTTTTGTGTGTGTTAAATATGGTTTGGGAAGGCCTAGAGTTACTCACATTTTTTTTTTTTTTTACTTTCACAGGGGTCCTGTGCCCCTAACCCTAGTGAATGTGGAGAGATGACAGTATTTCTTACATCTGGTTTTCCTCTAGATTGATTACATACATTCTAGAAAGAGACAGAATAGGGCTGCTGCTGGTGTACCACTCATCCCACTGCCCAGCCACCTACATGTCTCAGCTACCATGCTGAGGCTGCCTTCATGATTACCATGAGAACTATGAGGCTGTCTCAGTACATAATTCGGGGATGTAGAGGAGAAACAAAGTCTCAGGGTGCTAAAAAAATGTTTTATTATTCTGATTAGTCCAACATATTTCAGTGTTATCTCACTGGTAAACCCTGTCCCAGGGTCTACAATTTTGATATTAAAATATGATTCAATGTGCCTGAGAAGTCACCCAGATGGGCACGTAGGCAGCAATGGTCAAGCAATCGAAAACCAGGTCAGGCCAGTAAAATCCCCAGTCACATAGCCCCAGGAGACCTCAAGCTGGGCAAACCCACAAATGCTGAGAAGCCGACTTGAGAGGATTAGTGTATTTGCCTCAAGTTAAGCAAATATCCCATCAGGCGAGGACCATTTACATGAAGTCACACCACAACCAAATGAAGACAAAGATCCTGAGACTTTGGCAACACCTTGTAATCTCATCACAGAACGGAAGTTACCATTGTGGAGCTTTTTTCTCGTTGCAACACCCATTGTTCTCCCCAGGAAAGGATTAGCCCTCCAGGTACTTTTTCCCCTACAAATAGTCCCAGTTTTTGAGCAGTTCTTTGGATCACTCCCGGTCATCCCAGCAGACCGTTGCTCCATCCATTGAGTGATCCCCTCAGCCCTCTCCGTGCTGAGCCCCACTTCTCTGCTGTTTTTCCCGGACCAAGGAAAAGGTGCAGTATTACCCCTGCTACACCTCCTTCGATACTCCCTATCCATTTTCCTCTCTTTTGCTTCTTAATAGGTCTTGAGTGAGTGTGTGAGTGATTGCATTGGTGCGTGAGACTTTCATTCAATAAAATCATTTATTAGACATTGTCGTTTGGTTTTTGGCTTGGCCTGACCCCATAAAAACTGGGTAAAAGACCCCGCTAGGTTACCCTGCCTCTCACATTGCTGTTGCTTGTGCTCTGGCTAGTTTCCATTCCCCATCACGTGGAGCACATTGAGGTGTCTCCCAAGGGACCCCAGAAATCAGGGTAACATCAGCCTAGTAATATTTAATGGCCTTCTCCATGGACTGATAAGACAGATGGAGGATGACCTGGTTTGGGGGAATGTACAACAACCCAGTTGTCCTGATCAGATCAATGTTTTATGAAGTTTGGGTAGTCAGTATTAGATCCTCCTTGCAGGAATGGGTGACCAATTTAGATGGTCTGCCTCCTGAGACTTATGGAATCTGGAGGGTTTCTGAATGCTCTGAAGGATTTTCCAGCTGATGGGCCTACAGGTTCTGTCAAGGCTGTGGCATGGAATGGTGAGATAGAAAGCAGCATTGATACAAGCATCCTTAAGTGCCAAGTCCAGTGCTGTGAAGCTTGTAATTCACCTTGGATTACAGAAAATGAATGAAACAGGCTGGATTGTGGATTTTAGATAGATTGCTTGGACAACACTGCTCTGGGCATTGCATCTAAAAGGCAGCACAGTGTTGTGGGCATTGATAGAAAGCATACAATGAGGTCATCTTGATGAAGTTCATGGCAGAGGATTGGACTCAATGGCCACTATGGTCTCTTCCGACTCTATGTTTCTATGATTGATTCTAAGTGAAGTTGGTGTTGACAGGAGACCAATTGAGACTGCAACTTCTTGCCATACACATCACTTAGGCCATTGCTGCACTACACTGTTATAGTGCTATTATTCTACTTTCAACATCCTGTGGAATTCTGGGGTTTGTAGCTTACTGAGGCCAAAGAGCTCTCTGGCTGAGAATTCTAAATGCCCCTCCCTAAACTGCAAATCCCAGGATTCCATAGGATGTTGAAAGTGGAATAATAGCACTATAACAGTCTAATGTGGAAATGGCCTTAGAGTTCTGTGGTAGAAGGTTAGATATAAATAGAACATATTACTCTTAGAGCCAGTGTGATTTGAGTGTTGGACTAAGACTCCCGGAGACCATGTTCAAATCTCTGCTCAGCCATTGAAACTCACAGGGTGACCTTGGGTAAATCACAGTCTCTCAAGCTCCAGAGAAGGCAGTGGCAACACCCTCTGTACAAATCATGCTAAGAAAACTCTGTGATAAGGTCATATTAGGGTCACCATAAATCTGAAATGACTTGAAGACATACAGCAACAATTAGCTAGTTGATGGCTGCTTGCAGTGTCTACATGAAAACCAATGGATTGCAGCCACCTAACTACATTTGAAGGTGGAAGTGAGACAGTAAAAGCCCTTTCCATAGACTTGATTGTGACCAGCTACTCCTCTGCCCTCCATATCTCAGCTGCTTTGAGTATGAAAGGAAAGAATATTCAAAATTATTCATTCCTAGGTTGAAAAAGAGGTTTCCCAAAAGCTGAGAACCCCAGTTGGGAAGAACAATGAACCATAGAGAACTCTGTGCACTTCTCTCCTGGTATTCATTGTCCCAAAGTATTGTGCAGGAATTATTTTGTGAAGAAATATGTGTTTTTCAAGAAAAACAAACAAACTCCCTTCTCTGCAGAAGAGGGGAGGTTTGAGCAAGACAGCATAAGCTTTTCTCTGCAGAATAATCCCTGTACAACACTCCAGGCTAGAATATTTCAGAAGAATATTGCAGAAGAATGTGTGTGTGTGTGTGTGTGTGTGTGTGTGTGTGTGTGTGTGTGAGTGAGTGTATCCTGCAGTGGGGAGAAAACTATTTGAATAATTCATCCTCACACACAAGGATGAAATAGTCTAGGTTTATATCCCTAGCTTTGATAGGCATCCAACACACCTTGCTGGAACAGAGGGAGAGAAAGAACTGTGAGGTCTCCTCTTACAGTTCAACTGGGGTCATCTGGTACTTGATTTCTTTGGAATGCCCATTCCACTCTGTCATTGTCTAACTTTCCTAGGTATCAGCTTGACAGAAACAGTATCTGGGTTTTTTTTAACCCTTATTTTCCCACTACCTCTCAGTTTATTCTCCCCTTCATTTTGTAGCTTACCTCCCAAAAAACAAGACATTATTTTAAAGTTGTACATTTCCTTGAGTGCTTTGACAGAACCAGAGGGAATAAAAAAGGACAGAGATATAAATAGAATGAGCAAACAAGCAAGCGAACTATTGGAAATATTTTCTAAACAGGTGCATATTCCAAAATCACAAGCTGCTAGTGTATCTATCGGTGTTTGAAAATGATGAAGCCTTCAGCTGAAAATGCTAAAGCACTCTTTCATGGACTTCTGCAGCTGTACCTCAGACTTTCAACTTTCCCCAAGAGGATCTGGAAGAAAAATTCCCAGTTAACAAGCCTCATAATTCCACTTGCTTAACTTCAGGCATCCTACCTTTATGCTCAAACCACTACATCATGTTAGCTGTTGCAGACTAGATTACATTTATTTAAACTGAAAGTGACCAAAGCATGTGACATTGTGGCCAAGCTTGTCTTTTCCAATCGGGGGCATACTTGACACATCAACTGAAGCTGACTATAGGCAAACCTAAGCCCAGCAGTCAACTGAGCAGTCAGAAGCAATGCTGGAACCAGGAGCAAATTCAAACTGTGAACCTGATCCCAGGATGTGCAATTGTCTCCAGAACAGGTTGTTCTATCAGTCCTAGATGAAACAATGATCAGTAACTTTGATTTCAGTATCAAGCTTCAGTTTGTTAGCCTATCAGCCATACCTCACTGGATCCTAGCAACAGTTTAGAATTCCCAGAATCTTTTTATGGTGCATTTAAGAAAGGAAATAGAGCTGGGTTTAAAGCATCAGTAATTAGGGTTCATCCCCTAAACTTTGGATGACCTCTCCCGCCAGCATTGGCTGTTAAATTATAGATGTTTAAAAGTACTGGAGATATTATTGAACCTTGAGGAATTACATAGAAGATAAGCATGAGCCACTACCTAAGGGACAGGCTATAATCTCCTAGAACCACATGTGATAATGTTCAAATAGAGCCAGAACATTGAAGAATAATTTTCCTGGTGCCATGTCAGCCCAGTATCCAAGAATCATAGAATCATAGAGTTGGAAGAGACCACAGGGGCCGTCTAGTCCAACCTCCTGATCTGCAGGAACAAACATCAAAATACTCCCAACAGAAGGCCATCCAGCCTCTGCTTAAAAAACTCCAAAGAAGGAGACTCCACCCCACTCTGAGGCAGCAGATTCCATTGCTGGAAGAAGATATTTCTTGGTAGTTGATGTTGCAGAAAGGTCCAGCAGAAGCAACAGAGACGCATACACTCAGCCCTCCACATTTCTCACTTGCATGCGTGCATGCCCACACACACACTTCCCCCATTAACCTACTTACATGCAAATGCATGCACACACAGATACCTCTACAGTTATTAAAATACATACACAGCTGTTCCCACAGACTCATGAGATGCCACCTCTAAGACAAAGAGTTAACCTGTCCAGATTATTTTAAGTTCTCTATCTCTTTCCTGACATGCAATACTTCTACCCAGACCATCCAATCTGACTGTATACCCCACAAGCCTCTTTTACCCCATACTCTTCATCCCCAAGCTTCTATCTCCAAATCTCCCCTCTATAGCTTTTTTGATTGCCCATATTTTTCCCTGCCTCTCCCCCTCCCTGCTATTCTGCAGCCCTCCATAGCATTATGAACTGAACCACAAACTTTTTTTTTTAACCTGTTTTAGGAATAGCTATTCTTATTCCTGTGAGAAAGACCCTCTGCTGGCAGGAAAAGAAAATACAACCAGAGAGACAGCTTTTTGCTTTGGTGCCAAGTCTCATTTTTTTATATAAAAGCTCCCCATACCATATTACTAGCACAAACTATACAACAAATGGACTCCAGGCAATAGGATGATCCTTTAAGAGTTTTGTCTCTTCAGGAAGGGATGAAACTTTTACCCTTTCTGCACTTTACCTGGTCCCGGTAATGGTGTCCTGCAAGGATCCCAGTACAGCCTTTCCCGGCAGGGAAGTGCAACAGAAGCACTCCCTTCTGCACCAGCTGCCTGTGGGAACGGATGAGGTGTGATGGCCACCCCTCTCCCTTCTGTAGTGCAGCCGGGCATTGTCCCAAGCTATGCTGGGGCAGGAAGCATGGCCATTGTGCTTCTTGACCCTCCTCAGCTCAGCTAAGTGGTGAGAGGGCTTGTGATTGCTGGTCATTGATCAATAAAACTCATCAATGATTTGTGGCATGATCGTACCATCTGGGGATGAGAGAACGACAGGACATGGATGGCGTCTTGCATAAGTGTTGTCCACATCCTGTCCTTCTCCCATCCCCAATGCATGATGACAATGTCCTGAGGAAAGGGCCCTTGACTTAGCCTGATCCTAGGGGGATAAAAGATCTCAGCTGAGCTGTAGAAAGTGTTGAATCAGGTTCTACCTGGAGCTGCTCAACATCCTCCAGTGTCAGCTGTATGCTACCCACTATCAAATCCTCATTCATTCTTGTGTGAGAGATAAAGAGCCACAAAATTTTCAGCTCACTGGCAAATGAACAAGATATTCTCTTTCAGTCTTGAGGGAGTTTATGCACATGTGAGCTGGCCCACAAGCCCTCAGTTGCCAGGCCCCTGGAGAATTTCTAAGAATGAGAGAAACATTTGCTGCCAATGTATACAGATTTGACACTGGTCTCAACCATTGGGGGGAAAATGCTGTTTCCTGACCTTACATAGGCCATTTCCACATGACACTCTTATAGCGTGATGATTCCACTTTCAACCTCCTATGGAATCCTGGGGTTTGCAGTTCCAGGAGGGGCCGGCTGGCCCGTCCCGGAACTGCAAACCCCAGGTCCATAGGAGGTTGAAAGTGGAATCATCACGCTATAAGAGTATCATGCAGAAATGTTCATAGTTTGGAAAGCACTGGTATAAATTCTACTTCTAAACTACTCTAGCTCCTGTATTGTTGCATGGACAGTTCGGAAGCACTGAATGGGTAACTGGCATCTTTTTGATCAATCAGCCTATGCTTCCTATGCTTCTATGCTCCCTATAGGGGTGTGTGTGTGTGTGCGCGCGCGCACGTGCATGTGTGCACACTTCACTTCACAAAGAGAAAAGACTGCTGTTCTGTACAGAAACATTTTTGTGCAAATTACAGAAATCTGCAAAGCAATCATTGTCTCATTCCCGTGCTGGAGATAAGAACTCTTGCAGAGGCTGATGATTTTCCTTAACTGTGACATTTGCAAACATTCTACCCCTTCTTGGTACTATGTGGGCTTTTGTTTCAGAAAGAAAGAAAGAAAGAAAGAAAGAAAGAAAGAAAGAAAGAAAGAAAGAAAGAAAGAAAGAAAGAAAGAAAGAAAGAAAGAACAGCGCAGAAGCTCTGCAGAACTTCTGCAACATCATGAGAGACCTTTGAGGCAGGAAGGATGAACTGGTGAGTGAATAACCTTCTTGACTATTGAGTCTGGAGACTGGGAAATGGTTTAGTGGCCACTGTGTACTCTTGCTGTCTCTGAGACTGCCTTCTCTCTCTCGTAAACCCCTGGCAGAATCCTTAATAATCCCTAACAATGGGTTGCAAGTAGGGATGGAGTCATTTTGGATAGAATCCTGTTAGTGTGTTACATACTTGTACAGTCCCCTACATTGGTCATTTTTGTCCAATGAAAAATAGTTCTCGGTTGTGGAATTGGAGTTGTGTATACAGTGCTGTATTGCATGCATGAGGATATGGATATGCACATGGACATTTATGGAGGTGCATGGCAGCCCATGGGATGTAAGCATGCCTTTGGATGTGCCTTTAGTTGTAAATGTAGGTATCTATTCAGTTGTACAACACTGCCTTTCCACAAATAGGTTGTATACCACAATTGATGAATAATTCTGAATACCAGATTTGCACTATTCAATTCTCCTATAGGATCTCAGCCTCTGTCTTGCTTTGTGGTGGCATTTTGGTAAATTAAGACAAAATGAAAAGGAGGAAAGGAAAACAGCTGGAGATGGGGCATACAATTGTAGTGCGTAAAATGGTTTATTATGTCATTTCCTCCCTTATAAATATATTCCACCTGATTTTTTCTGTCTTTAACAGAAAGTATTGGCTTTGCACAGGAAAGAAGAAGGAAGTGATCACAGCTTTAAAAAAAAGACAAAAGAAAAGAAAAGAAAAGAAAAGGGCTTAAAACAAAAGAAGTGGGAGGGTGGGGAGAAGATAAAAAATCCCTCCCCCCTCCAAAACATGCTAGATTGTTTAACTCATTAAAACAAATTTAGAGGTGAATCAAGGATCTGAAAGAGAACAGAATTACCCCTCCATGTGTCATCTATAGATATGTTGCAAATCAGGAGTGGATTCACCTCTAGTTTCAAGTGTTGACATGTCATTTATTTATTTATTTATTTATTTATTTATTTATTTATTTATTTCATATCCTGCCTTCTTCCCAACAGGGGACCCATGGCAGCTCACAAATGTGGGTTAAAACAAAATACAGTTAAAATAGTGAATAACAAAGTTAACAAAAATTTGAACAATCACATTTTTTAAAAAACATATTTAGAAGTTTTTTAAAAGACCATTGAAATATAATAATGATGATTACAAAAAATAGAAATACAACACACTCCAGGTAAAGGACCTTCCAGAACAGGTAGTCAACAGTCAAAGACCTGGGAAAGCTGAAGGATCCTCACCTATTGGCAGCGAGTGGTACAATGGAAGCTCTCCTGGGAGGGAGTTCCACAACCTGGGAGCAGCCACTGAGAAGGCTCTCTCCCATGTCCCCACCAAACTTGGCTGTGATAGTGATAGAACTGAGAGAAAGAGTCTGAAAAAACTAGACAGGTTTATATTCAAATAGTCTTTCAGATAGTCTGGATTAGGGATGGGCCAACTGAATTCTTGAATCCTCAAATCCTTGCCAAGGATTCAAGATTCACAAATCTGAATCCCTGTGCCAAAATATGCAAACTGAATATTTCGAATCCACCAATCAAATAATTGTTGGAGACCAGGATGCCTGAAAATCTAGGAGACTAGACACACAAAGGAAGATGGCAAGTAGGTGAGTTTTTTCCATTGTAATAATAATGGCCTTTGCTAACAATTTCAGAAATTACATCTGGGGTTGTATTCTAATGTATTTAAACTGAACATTTAATATTTCAGTTCATTACTATTTTCTGTGCTGAAAATCAATGCCATGTATAAATGCTGAGGTCAGTGAGTCTGACGTCTATCAGAAGTAGTGGGGCAGAGGGCAAAGTCACACAATTTCATTGCCACTTGTAGGCCAGTGTACCTCCTTCCACAAGACCAGTGCCTGATTATAAACCTATAGCTAGAATAGGATGAGAAGTGAAGTGTCTGAAGGTACAGTCTTCTTGAGATTTCAAGGACAGCTGAAAGATTCCTTTGCATAGCTCCCTTGCAAAGCTCTTTCATACACAATTCTGGCATTTGTAGTTTTACAGGGTGTCACACCCTTCTCTGCCAAAGTGTGCTGGTGTATCATCAAATTACAAACTCCAGGATGCCATAAGGAGCTATGCAAAGAAAATCCAGTTTTGACCTGGATTATTTCTATACTGTAGTGTTTGGCCCTGTTTACACAGGCAGGAAAATGTGGGGTTAATAGTTCACATTTTCCTGCCTGTGTAGAAGGGCCTTCATGTCATTTTCAATCTGGGGAGATCCTGAGGCAAAACTATGACAATTGTCCTGGCCAGATTTCTTCAGAGGGAGGTTTCCCTTTACCTAGGCTTTTGCTAAGGCTGGGAGAGTGTGTCTTGCCCAAGGTTATCCTTCTTTCCCTTGATTTAAAACCCTTTTTTAAAAAAAGGATTCAAAAGATTTGAGATTTGTGAGATATGTGGATTCCCAGAACCTTCCAGGGATCCAGGGATCCAGGGATCGCGTCCGGATTCGGATTCAGAAAATTCTGGATTCGTCCCATCCCTAGTCTGGATACAAGCTATATAGGACTTTATAGCTCATAGTCAGCACTTTGAACACGCCCTGGAAATCATCTAGTACCCAGAGAAGCCTTTCAAACAGGGAAGACTGGAATATCTATTACAACGTGCATGTTGTCTTGGCCTGGGCCATGTGTTCTTCAAGAACAGCATTTAGCCAAAGATAGGAATCAAATAATTCATTTTGATTCATTTTTTTTTCCTTCTGCCATCTGTGTTGCATGGCAAGCAGAAGCAGTAGTATCTACCATTTGGCCATCTCTCAGGGTTGCTTTAGTTGTGGACTTCCTACATTGGTAGGAGGTTGCACATGAGGACCCAAGGGATCTCTTCCAAGTCTGCTATTGTATGATTCTATGACTATCTAGACAAAATTCTATGCTTTTCCTGGCATTATGTTAGATCATACAGCCAGTGTGATGTAGGTTTGAGTGTTAGACCAGTTTTCTAGGAAACCAAGACTACTCAAATCTCTTCCCAGCCACAAAAACCTAGTGGGTGGCATTAGGTGAATCTTGCTAAGAAAACCCCATGATAGGTTCATCTTAGTGTCACCATAAGTCTGAAATGACTTGAAGGTACCCAAGAACAACAAGAACAACAGTTACATCATGGCCTATCATTGTATCTTTGGAATGGAATGTCACTCCACAGCTGGCAGTCACCAAGAAGAGATGTTCTCCTCACAGCCATCAGAAAGCCTTGAACTTGAAATTTTTACCACAATATGACTAGCTTTCCACATCCCCAAATGAACAAAATGTCCTCCAATTTTCAACAGCTGGAAGGTGGACACTCCTAATCTGGATGTGGATGACCAGAGCTTAAGCAAGACATTTTCGTACTCCAGGTATCAAAATCCTGCTGGCCATGATGGCTGGAGGAATCTGGATGTTGTAGCAGTGGCAGCTAGTTGCCTCCATGTCAGTGATGTGATTTAGTCAGTGTGAAGTTTAGTCCTAAGTTAAAGGAGCTATTTCATACCACGTGTGGAATTCAGGAAGAGAGTTTTGTTCCTTGAATAGGTCCTTTAAAATTCAGATTAAACCTTGAAACAGATTTACTATTTCACCAACACGGAAGCCACCAGCTATCACTATGGCTTAGTAAAACAACAATAATGACAACCAAACAAACTTTTGCAGACTGTAGGTGCAGAAGATACTTCTCACAACAGTCCTGATTTTCTGATATTCTGTAATAAAAATATTGTTTTCATTATAGAAATATTATAGTTGAACAGTTATTTTTTTTTCCTGCACTTTGATATGATCTATTTATGTGAGGTACTTTTTAAAGCAAAGAGAAATAAAAATTTTAATAGGATCCCAGGAATAGCCTAAATAAATGCTTTATCGACCAGCACACAGTACAAAGATGTATGATAACACTTTAGTCCTAAAGAATTAGCAGTTGAATAATATGTATATCCTTCTCCTGGCTTCAGTTATCTAATCATTAGCTGAGAAAATTTCCTATGAGTGATTTGCCATGTGAGTAAGAGCATCCAAATTACTTAAACTAATAAGAATATTATTGCTAGACTCTCTCTATTATTTAAACATTTTTGGTTACTGCTAGCAAGATTTATACATTCAATAGAAAAAGTCTCAGATGCTTTGCATGCCATATTATTAGTCTCTCTTGATAAAAACTTCTTTGCTTTTCTCCCATCTCAAGGGAACTTAATTTAAATATGAATGCATAGGGGGGGTGAACAGTTGTAGAAACTGAAATTAATAATACCCATTTCTAAAAGGGAGAGAGAAATAGAAGGAGAAAAGAGAAAGAAAATGAGAAAACAAAATTAAACTGATTTTTTTTCCTTGAAGTAATCTGCAAAAAATGAACAAAATAATTAGTAAATTCTATTTTAGAACCTAGCAATGAACAGAATGGTATCTATTTGGCATTGAAGACATCTTAAGAAGTGACACAAGACTGTGAACATGGTGTACTTTCTGGATATAGTATCAATGGATGAGTGACAGCAGAAATTGAAAAAAAATATACTTTTTTGGAATCAATCATCATCATCTGATTTATTTATTTATTTCCCACCTTTGTCCCAGGCCTGCAATTCAAGGAGGCTTACAAAAATGGCAACAGATGTAACTCACAGCTGTCATCAATAAAACATATATAAAATACAATTAAAGTATCTATAGAATTAAAGCCAGAGTGGTGTAGTGGTTTGAACATTGGGTTACAACTCTGGAGATGAAGTCTGAAGCACTGCTTGGACATGGATAACACTGGGTGATCTTGAGCAAGTCGCACCCAGCCTCAGAAAAATGCAAACACAAACCGCCTGTGAAAATAGAAAACTCTATCATAAGTTTGCCTTAGGGTCATCCTAAGTTGTAAATGACTTGAAGGCACATAACAACAACAACAAAAAAAAAACATATAAAGTAATATCCATCAAAATGCAAATAAAATAATAATAATAATAATAATAATAATAATAATAATAATAATAATAGCAGCAGTGCAGCACAATTATTAGCAGAACTTTCCTTGTAAACAGTCAGTTCCTCAAAGCCCCTTGAGAGAAAACAGTCTTTAATTGTCACTTGAACAAAGACATGGAGGGAGCCAGTCTTGCCTCTCTATGAAGGGAGTTCACGAAGGGGCAGATACCAAGAAGGCCTTCTTCTCTCCTTTTCCCCACCAGAGGTACCTGTCAAGGTTCTGGGATGGAGATTAAGTCCTCCTCTGGAGATTTCAATACCCAGACAGGTTCATATGGGAGGTTACAGTCCTTCAGACAGCCTGGACCTGAGCTGTATAGGGCTTAATAGATGGTAAACCAGCATTCTGAATTTGCCCAGAAATAAATTGGTAGTCAGTGGTGGTACTGCAACAAAGGAGTTGTATGCTCCATTTCATGTGATATGCAGCCACCAATGTCCTCACAGACAACACTTCAAGAGCTTGCTGGGCCACAAGCTGAACATGAGTCAGCAGTGTGAAGCGGCAGCCAAGAAAACCAACATGATTCTTGGTTGCATCAATAAGAGTATGGTGTCTAGATCAAAGGAAGTAATAGAACCAGTTTATTTTGCTTTGGTTAGACCACATAGGGAATACTGTGTCCAATTCTGGGCACATGAATTCAAGAAGGATATTGACAAGCTGGACCATGTCCAGAGGAGGGCAACCAAAATGTTGAAGGGTCTGGAAGCCATGCCCTATGAGGAGCGGCTTAGGGAGCTGGGCATGTTTATTCTGCAAAAGAGAAAATTAAGAGGGGACATGAAAGCCATGTTGAGACATTTGAAGGGATGCCATGTCGAGGAGGGATCAGGCTTGTTTTCTGTTGCTCCAGAGACTAGGACAAGGAGCAATGCATTCAAGCTGCAAGAAAGGAGATTCCACCTGAACCTCAGGAAGAACTTCCTGACAGTCAGCGCTGTTCAAGCAGTGGAATATGCTGCCTTGGAGTGTGGTGGAGTCTCCTTCTTTGGAGGTTTTTAAGCAAAGGCTGGATGGCCATCTGTTGGGAGTGCTTTGATGTGGGTTTCTGTATGGCAGGGGGTTGGACTGGATGGTCCCTGTGTTCTCTTCCAACTCTATGATTCAAAAAGACCTTCTGTAGTCATTGCAGATTTTGCCACCATGAATAGCATTACAATTCCAGTGGAAAACATGGCACATAGGAAGTGTATGCCTTAGTTCTCTGCACAACTGCCCACCTATTGGGCTGCCATGAATGTGATTTTCTTGGGAAAGAAGGCTCACTTTGCCTTCACACCAGGTTTCTTACCAGAATAATATTGTTTCTGCAGTACTGGAAACAGCACTGGCAGGAGTGAAATAGCAGTGGCACAACATTTGTTGCCAGTGAAAGGATGGGTGACAGGAAGGCCAATATATACCCCACCTCAACAAACTCTGGCTTACACAGTCTTGTAGGGTCTTCACATTAATATCTGCACAGCACATCAAATATTCATTCTTTTCATATTCCTTGAACTCGTAGAATATCACTTCCAGTTTAGGTATGACAGATTGATAGCAACCCTCATTCCTCACATCTCCTTCTCTTGTTGCGCCTGTACATCTCTGTATTTGAAAGGCAAAGAACTTATTAGGTGGAGGTCTGATAAATTAAAATTAGCTATCAGTATTAATGAGACTACTGTATATGCAAATTCAAGAAAAAAATGACAGCATATCTCTGGTCTAATTAGCACATACCTTTGTGCCATTATAGATAAGAGAACATCAATGTTTTCCTTCTAAGGCATGTGAAGCTTATAATTTAGGGGGGAGACTTTTGCCAAATTCAGTTAACAGATAGATATTGAAAGCTATCAAAGGAATCCTTTTGATTAGCACTGGATTCCAAAAACAAACAATCAGTGAGAGTTTGTTTCCTTTTTTGTAGAAGGAATAAGTGTCAATGAAAAGTAAATCATTTTAATGCTGTTAATAAATATGTTTGGCTTTTTTTAAAAAAGGCAAAAATAAAAAATACATGCCTGAAGCCCCAAATGTTGTGACACAAAGACTTCACAATGTATACCTTCCCTTTCCAAATAGCTTCAAAAGACAATCCCAAAATTTGGCTGATGGGAAGGAGATTCCATGGTAGACAAACTGCCCTTCTATAAGGCCTACCAGCTTTTATCAGCCAAGGGAGAAGATGAGATTGTTTCCATTCCCTCCCCTCATTTGGCTCATCCTGTTTATAAAATAAGCTTGGGTCTCATTTAGGATAAGGGCAGGATAATCAATCCATCTATCTCTTCTTCCCATTGACACCAATCCCATTGACTTATTAAGAGAAGAAATAAGTATGTTGGTTCCAAGGGTCACATGCATTTTTTTTTTCACCTTTGTGGAGCAAACCAGTCAGCATGGATCTACCCAGAAGGGATAGAAAGGATACTTTAAAAAAAAATGTTGCAAAACATGTGTTTTTGATTGTCAGGAAATACTGAAGAGGAGAAATTTGGACTGATGACAATCTTCACAGTTCAGGACTTAATTATCCTCAAAATTTGCATGTGGTATGTTTGGACAGAAAACAGCACTTCCTGTGCAGAAGATAATACTTTTGCACAGAAAATGATTGCTGTGCAGAAAATTCTGTTTTCTGAACAACAACAAAAATACCACATGCAAATTTTGCACAGAATAAATTCCAAACTGCAAATAGTCTTCAAAAAATGCACAGTTTTCAAAGACTTTCTCACAAGAGGAAGAAAATTTCTCAAGTTATTCATTGGTCATTCATGAATGCAATTAGTGAAGAGTTAAGCTCCTTCTAACCTGATGGAATACCACAAGGATGCACTGTTTTTATCTCTTGATACATAGAACAGTGTGATCAGTACAGCAACGGTGGCAGAACTTTGCCAGTAGTCTTATGGTTCAAGACAGAATCCAGAGTGTGCTTTTTTGGTGATGCATAACTGGAACCCTAAAAGAATTATTCGTCCTTTGTATAAGAATTATACAAGAATTATATATCTTGTATAAGGCAGCCTTCTGTGGTACATATTCAATTGGCCTGGTACAATTTTTACACTCCCTGGTCTATCTTCAACAGACTTCCCACATCCATCATGCCAGTCTCCAAGTAATTTACCCAATGTGATCTCGACATGCAGAATCTTCTGATGATTTCCTTCTTGTAACTCAGTAGGACCTTTTGCGAATTGAGAGTTCCTCCTCTTTCAGTCACTCAAACGGCTGCCTTTGATATGTCTGAAAATATTTCATGTGAGAGAGCTCCCACTCCCCCCACCCAGCCTGGGAACTATGGTTGTCTTTGAAGTGAGGTCATCATCACAATGAAGCCCCATCATGGATGGTGACAAATACCTCATCTGCTTGTGTTAGGCTTCTCTCACTCCCATCTGTCCTTTTTTTGTAGACACAAACGCCTTTGCTTCCAGCCTTCAAAGAGAGGAAGAAAAGCTTGCGCTGGGGCTTTCTCAGAGCTGTCGTTAAACTTTTTCAGCTGACTTGTCACCCTGGAAGAAGTCGTTTCAGATTTGATTAAAAAGAGGGAGTCAAACATGCTACAGAAGTTTAAATCTGAACCAATCTGTAGGGACTAAGAGTCCATTTCCACTACACTGTTATAGAAGTTTGATACCACTTTAGGTGGCATGGCTGCATCGTATAATATCCTGAGGTTTGCACTTTGGTGAGCTACTTAGAATTCCCCACCATAGTTCAGTGCTCCAGAGCTCTCCAGCAGGGAATACACCATGAAATTACAAGTCTCAGAATTCCATAGCATGAAACTACAAATCCCAGGATTCCATATGTGTCATGGCAGTTAAAGTGGTATAACACTGCAGTAAATATGTAGTATAGATGCATTAATGGTGAGTAAGTGAAAGAAACAGGTCCTTTCTAGGCAGACAAGGAGACTTTCTGTTTGAGTCTGGCTATCTAATTGTCTCCACTCTTGATTTTCAGTGTTTCAGACTTCTTTCCTCTTCTGAAGCCCCACATTAACTCAGCTGTCATTATAGAGAGACTCCTTCAGGGTCTGATAATCTCACTAATAAATATGCCAGCACCCCTTTGGATTTTAGCCATCTCAACACTGTAAAAAATAAGGCTAACCCTTCTTGTCCCAGATGAGGAATGAAAAATTTCCCTTTTTTATCTGCCTCTGAATTGCCACTAGCACTGTAAATTTTCCATTCCAATGATCAGATTGGAAACAGTGTGTAGAGGAGCTGGAGGACAGAAATATTTGTCAAAAAACCTGTTTGGATAACATTGGACAAAGTCCCTTCCTTTTTCTTGGGATCCTTCTCCATCTGTGAAAACAGGGAGCTAATTTATGTACATTCCAACATTAGTAGGAGAATTCTCAGGCATTTTCAGGCTGGGGCTGGCTTTAATTTACCTCTTGGTAGAACTAAAGTAAAAAAAAAAAAGTGTTACTATAAAAATAGAAATAGTTACAAGCCTTGCTAACCATCATCAGTAGCCACAGCGAACCTTTACATCTCCCTCATTTCCTTCTGGCATCTTTGCTCTTCCTGTGCTGGATCACTGTGGAAGTAAGGCTAGCTAGCATGGTTTCCATGGTAATTTTGGCACAGGAAGAGAAATGGATCCAGAAGCAATTCAGAAAACCTTAGTGAGATGGAGGAGTTTGTTGACTGCTGCTAGGGTCACCAGAGTGAAAATGGGAGACAGATCCTGTACTTTTACTGCTTGTGTAGAAGAGGAAATTTCAACACACGTTGCTTGTTACGTGCTGGTGTGACAAGAAAAACCTGCTGAAATTCCCTCCTCTGCAAAACTATTAAAGATACGCAGTCTGTCTGCAGTTTTCAACTGAGCAACTATAGCTGATCCTATCTAGTATAGCTATTTTTAAAGCAGGGATGGTCAACTTCTGGCGCTCGTGAAATTCTCATTACTCACCACTGACTATGTTGGCTACAGGTGATGAGAGCTGAAATCCAACAGTACTGATTTATTTTGTTTGACTTAATACTTCCTTTCACTTCCTAATCTCTGTCCCTCTTGTTTCTACTTTTTAGGCTGTAAGACATTTATAGGGACTTATGCTATAATGTAATATAAATATATCTAATGCTGACTTAGGCTCTTTCCGTACCAGGCAACAAGAACAGGGCAGTACGTCCTTTCATAGAGGTCGTCTGCACTTTGGAGTGGGCTAGGAGCGGACTACTTACCGGGGATCCGCACCTCAGTCTGCTCCAAAACGACCCCAAGTGGTCCTCCAGCATGTTTTCTAAAGACCGCAAAAAACAGGTCTTTATTTTCCTGGAACGCACCGTTGCGTTCCTGCTCCCTTGTGCAGATTCGCAGGCCTGCACCAATGCGAGCCTGCGATCTGCGGAGGGCGGGCTTTAGGTGTGGCGAGCTTCAGCGGTTGGTCAGGACCCACGACCAACCGGAAGCCGCCATTTTGGAAGCCGGAAGCCACCATTTTGGAAGCCAGAGCAGTACGGATCTACAGAACTCACACTGCTTCAATTCGCCCTGGACCAAGGAGGAGCCCTGAGGAAGGGCTTCAGGGACAGTCCACGTTGGTTTGGACCCCAGAAGAAGCGGCAGGTAACGGAACGGAGCGATTCCCTCGCCTCATGCAGAAAGGGCCTAAGTTTCTTATTACCATTGCTATTTGTTGCTTCAAATGAGTGAATAGTTTTCCATATAGAGCAAGCCAAGTGGTTTATTATATGAATTGATCCTTTCTGAGCATTCAACAGTGCTTTTGGGGTCATTTTTAATATTATTATTCTTTTTATAGAGCAGAACTTTAATTGTTGTACATTAACATCTCCAAAACAAATATACCCATATAAACATTTTCTTTTTTGCATCTATTAAAATAAGAAGTCATTTTTAAAGTGTTATTTATTATTTCTCAGCCTTCTAGCTAAGATATTAATGCAGAATGAGTTTAAAACATCTAATTTCGTCTAAGATAATTATTTCTAATAGTCTCCTCAAACACATATTCTTGGCTTATTTCTTTGTAAGTTACTGTTTAATAAATTTCTTCTTCCAGCTTTTCTTTTGTTGGAATTATTACCGTTTTTTATTTTATTTTTTATCTGTATCTTTTCACCTTTAGGTAGCTTTATAACTTGTCTTTCTCCTTTTTTTTTGGAACATATTGAACTCTTAATTTCTATTTATGATACAGTTATTCAGACTGATTTTCTTTATATAAACATAACATTAATTTGCACTATTATTTATTCTGATCTTGTCGTTTCCAGGTTATTATCATTCCATATTTCATTTCTAAAAAAATATTCACCAGTTTCCATTCTTTGTTGTTTTTTTCTTGTAAATTTCCTGTAACCCAAAATGTTAAATTGTCCATTTCTTTCATTTTTACCAGCTTTATAAGCCAATCATCTATCTCTGGCACACTATTTTTCTTCTAAACAGAGGCATATAGGATTTTAGCCACGGTGAACATATACTGTATAACTCACCAATAATTTTTTGCTAGTCTTTAATTGATTCCATGTAGCATATTTAATAGAAAAAGTTCAGGTATCAATGGGAAGTTTTGTTGTAGTATCTCTGTCATAATTCTGTGAATGGTGCTCCAGTATATTTTGCTATTGGGCATGACCGCCACAAGAGTAAAAATGTTCAATGGGGTCATTCTTATATATATAAGACCCCTTTCTCCCCCTATTTCAGAAGAGTACAACACTATCTTCTTCAGTTTTCAGTTCAGAACCAGAGAAAGCTTACTTCACTCTGGCTGAACAGTCAACTTTCTGTACCTGTGACAAAATGACTGACAGTAGCTAAGTGTGTAATATGCCTTGTAGGACCACTACTGAACACAAATGGTCTATCAATGAAATAAATGAACCAGAGAATTTTCCGTCTCCACTCACTATAGATTTAGAGATCATCTTAATAGCAAGAGTAGTAGGTACCCAGGTCTCAGCAAAGGCCATATAAAGGAACTAGAAAATTGATGACATTTGTCACCTAGAATTCACTAGCTTTTTATTCCATGACCCACAAGAACTAAATTTTTGTTCATTAAAACAAAGGAGGTTGCAAGAAGCAGTACAAGATCTGCACTGAGCAATTGTAGGAATCCTTTTACTTATATAATTGCATTCTGCAATCTACCATAGTGCCACAGGAATGTAGTTTCGAATAGTGACAGTTCAGTCTAATCCACTGCTATCTGTCACTCTCACTATTACCTTCCCCAGTCCATGATATCACCTGGCAAAATCTTCTCACTGAAGCAAATCCTGCAGTTTTCAAAATACAGAGAAATATAAATCTGCATGTGTAAATATTTTTGGCAGTTTTCATATAAATTACCACTAAAAATAGATGGAATGAGGGAAAGGAAATCACCCCCAGACTTTGGACATTACATTTAAAAAGCAATAAATTCCCCTCTCATGTGTTTGAGAGCAAGCAACCCTTTGTTGTCACTTGTTGCAATACCGGAAAAGTAAATTGTTACATGACTTTTAGGACTGATAAGAGAATGGGATAAAACTTGAGCAATTCTTGTCAAATTATTTCTAAAAATGCCTTTTAAAAGTAATTTGTGTCGGCAGTTCTCTACCTAAACACCATAGTTATGCAGCTATGTAGCTTCTCCTGGCCCAATCCCCACTTATCAAGTAGAAGCTGCTATGATCAATGGGAGTCTATTGCCCTGTTGATTAGGAAGCAGTTAATTAATGTTTCCACCCCTTTCCATGCAGGAGGCAGAAATGAGTCCCTGTTTTAATTCCCTCTTGAATCAGAGATTGCTTGTACAAGAGTTGTGGGAACATCAGTCAGCTGCTTCCAGATCAGCAGGGGAACAGACCCTTGTTTCTTGTAGCAGCTGCTGCTGCCAAATAGATGGAAACTGGGCAACTTTCATGGTCCCTACTTATTCCCTAAAGCAGTGAATGTCTTGGGATCATGAATACAAACTAGTCACAAACGCACAACTCTAGGTTGCACATTTGTTAACTCTTAGTGATTTCCAGCTTTTAAAAGTAACCAAATCATAACTAAACATTCCAGCAATAAAATAACTTCTTATTTCTTGTTACATTGCTTTATAAATGCAACTTTACAATGTACTAATTGCTTAAAATGTATCTAGTTACAAGTAACTATCTTGGTTATAGTTTCTTACTTCAATATTCTGAACAACCCCCACAACACACATTCTCCTTCCAGTCAGTGGCTCCAATGTCTGTGATCAAAAATATTACAAAACTGAATCCTCTTTGAATTCTGGCTGTAGTTCCAAACATCATCTCTGGACTGCAACAAATGATTTATGCAGACAGCATGGGTAATTTTAACGGTTGATGGGAGCTGTAGTTCAACCATATTTGGCTATTTGCCTTCTGGGCTTCTGAGAGCAGAACCAGACAGTGCTGAATTGGAGTAGGGGTTGCCCATTTCCTTCAGGTTCTTCAAATCTTTGTGAGGAAGGGACACAGTTGCTGCCACCCATAATCAGCTTGCTTTCCCAAGTAACTTTCCTGATGTTACTCTCATGAAAACCTAGATTGTCCTGTTTAAACTATAGCTTTCCTACCCTTTCAACATTTCACTGATGAAAACTGAGACACTGGCCAAGTGGTAGACAGTGTGGTCAAGGTGGCAAAAGTTATTAATGAGGAAAAACATACAAGCTAGGAGAGGCTGCAGCAGTTGCCTCAGTCTACTCTCTAAAGGAAAACAGTGCTCTAACTGGTGAAAATAATTAAAACATACAGTAAGAGATGGTAAAACCTAGCTTTGTTTTTTTTTTCTTTTTGTGTGCCTTCAAGTCATTTCTGACTTAAGGCAATCCTAAGGTGAACCTATCATGGTAAGATTTGTTCAGAGGGGATTTGTCTTTGCCTTCATCTCTGACTGATAGAGTGTAACTTCTCCAAGGTCACCCAGAGGGAACCATGGCAGAGCAGGGATTTGAACTCTGGTCTCTAAAGTCATGGGCCAACATTCAAACTACTACACCATGCTGGTTCTCAATACCTAGTTGTTTTAAATGAATTCAAGTCTCCAGGGACAGATAAGTTGCATCCAACAGTCATAAAAGGACTTGCAGAAGTAATCTCAAAGGCACTAAAAATATTTGAGAATTCTTGGAGAACAGGAGAGGTTCCAGACGATTTGTGGAGGGCAAATGTTGCCCCCATCTTCAAAAAAGGTAAAAAAGAGAACCCAAACAGCTACCAAATACTTTTCTAACTGTTGGGCCCGAGGCTCTCTGGGTAGGCCCTGCGTTGGACACTCACACATTTCAGGTCAGTCTGCTTTCATACTAACAAACATATTTGGGGGGTTAGCTTATGCTGTTGCATTGCTAGGTCAGGCTGCCCTATATGCTTCAGTCCTGTAAGAATAGCCAAGGAATGTTAACAATGGGTGCTTTGCTCCCCATGCTGTCCAGTACAGTGAGAGGAGAGTGAAGCCTGATTAGAGACTGTCCGCTGCCATTTTGGGCAGATAATGAGATTTGGCCATGAGCCTATCGTGCACCTGGCCCATGGGTGCCTCAGTAATTGGCATCTGAGATGATATAGGCCCCCTCCTGCCCGTTTTGGCACGGTGGGTTGATGGATTGGCAGCCTGTTTTGCCACTCATGTATGGAAAGCCAATATAATCTGTTGGAACAAAGAGAACACTGCTCCGTCGCCTGCTTTGCCTTTCCGACGGAGCCAGAGCGTATGTATGCTTGTGTGCCTTTCGTTTTTCTTTTTGCTTCTTCACTTAATAAACTGCATCCTCAAAGACCAGAACTGGCTTTGTTCTTGCCTCCCAGCATCTCGCACTTTGAACCTTGCATGGCCACCTAATCCAGAGAAGTCATGTGCGCTACACTAACGTATGCAGGGGTTGTGTACATCCAGAACATCAGTGATGGCAGGCTATGGTAAGAACAAACTTGCAAAATTGACTTATAAATGTATACAGTAACATTTGCTTTTCTTAGTTGGCTGAGTTTGTGGCAGAAAGCTTTCTGTTTCCTTTCTTAATGTGCCCAGGGATGGAGAGGCATCATTGTCTCTACAGTGCTGCAAAGCTTTACCTGGTAACATTATGGTTTGATAAATATATAGCTTTCCATTTCCTTTGCCATTGACATAATGTTCTTTGTAGATTTCTTTTACCTAACTTTTAGTATGCCTGTCAGCAGTGAACTGCCCTGTAGCTGATCCCATAACAAGGGAATTTGTGCCTCCTAATTCCAGTCACATGGCCTCTTGGGCATCAATTCATCACTTAAATTTGTCATAAGTGCATTAAACTGAGCATTGAAATTGTTCTTGTCAAATCATCGGCAAGACGTATAGAGCTAGACTCCACCACATCCCCAGCATTCAACTCAGACATCTTTGCTCTGTCAAAATATAGCAGGCATTTCCATCCTTTTAAAAAGTCTTTAAGCCATTAAAGTACATTATCATTTCTACATTTTGATATAAGCTCTTATTTGCATCGACTGTAGTTATGGGTTTTTTTCCCCTTTCTCTTTTTCCCATTTATTAAATTCCTTTCTCTCCCCCATTGCAGGATCTTCAGACTCAGTTTTTAGATTTTTTTTTTCAGCCTTAGTAACTTGCTTCATGCCAAAACTTGAAATACAGTCTCAAGTATATGGAGTAATGCGAAAGTTGAAAAAGGAAATAAAACCTATAGCACACAATTCTTCTAATGTTAAGGAGATGTTATGGGCCTGTGCACCCTCCAATTCTGATATGGTTTATTTGGCAAAATATGATTTAATTGGCAAATACATTAATTGGCATTGATATAAAATGGAACCTGATATGACTGGAAAGTCAAGCTGGACAGAGGAAAATTACTGACTGAACATGTGCAAAGCAGGTCAGTAGACTCCCTCTAGACATAGCCAAAGTCATTGTGTGGCAGATTATCAGGCAACTCTGGAGGTAATGGACTTAAACTGAAGCTGGAACACTGCTGAGCACACAATGGTCAAAGGAAGTTTCCATCAAAACACTGACTGATTCAACTCTGTCTCCTCGCACCCGGACATTTCCCTGTGTTGTCCCCAAAATCTCTCCACAATTACAGAGCTAGTACGACAGCCATTAACTCCTTGTCGCTCAAAATGAAGACCATTAACCCTATCCGGATCCCTTTTGTCCATATGGAACTTCCATTTTCTACTTGGCCAGGAGAGCCAGTTCACACCCATGCCTCCCAGACATATTTTGGGTATATAAGCTCTCTGTTCCAAGCAGTTCAGTGCAGTACTTCACTTGCTGGTAGCCATGTTGTCACTGTGATTCCCAATTGTGTACTGTCCTTAGACAAGTCTAAGCCACAATGCTGCTTCTTCACTGCTTCACTGAAATGGTAAATATTGCCCACTCCCTGAAATTTCATTATCAGTCTTTCCTCCCTTTTCCTTCAGTTAACCTTGTGTGAGGGCATGACTGTTTGAAATCTTGTGTGTGAGAGAGAGAGAGCGGGGGGGGGGGGGACTGAATTTCGCTCAAAAAAACACATTTTTCATTTATTTTGGAATCTCTGGCTGGTTCTTTCCTGCAAGGACCCTGTAAACATAGGTGGAAAGATCTCATTGGGTTACCCTTCTCACAGGCTTCCTAATTAAGCTAATTATTTTCCGATTGTCACATGGAGG